>VZTJ01003408.1:0-14477 GCA_013397795.1 Orthonyx spaldingii | reverse complement strand
AGGAGGTGAAGGTCAGGAGAGTCCATCCTTTTCAGACAAAGCTGGGTGGGCTGAGGGGGGTAGGCTCAGGGGCAGCTGGTTGTTGGGGTTTAGAACTCTTACTTTTGTTTTTCTTATCTTGGAGAAATTTTGCCCATATGCTGCTAAGATCCCGTAACGACTGGGTACTTAAGAAAGACAAAAGAAAGGCTGTTCGGGTGACTATGTAAGAAACTACTCTCTTATTGGACATTCCCTCTGGGAGGGGGCAGAGATAATGCAAGAACTGGAGCTGGGAAAAGGGGAATGGAGCAGCTGCTCACTCTCTTGGCACCTCGGCATTTGAGAGGGGAGGCGGCTGCAGTTTCTCCGTGAGGGTTTTGACATCACTGCGGGGTTCTGGCTCTTGCTGCTTGCTTCTACCATGAGTAGAATTTCTGCTCATAAGAGCAGCTGTTGCACTGGGACCTATTTACCACCCTACTCCACCGAACAAAGGACCCTTCACCATCTGCTCCGGCAGTCAGGGGATGGAAAAACCCAGGATCCCACAGCCCCTTTCCCCCCACCAGAGAGCCAGCCTCTGCCAGCTGTGTTTCGGGAGCTGGGCTGCCCTGCCCAGCCCTGCCGTACCTCTGCTACAGCTCCGGGGTGTTTGCCTAGAAGACACCCCGTATCCATTCCTCCCTGCCGGCCTATCCGGCATCACCATGTGGGGAGAGACGGCCAAGACTCGCACCACAGCGCCCCCTGCACCCGAGGAGGAGCCATCTCACCCATCCTGCCCAATTGTTAAGAGAGCGAGAAGAGACTCTTTACTGGGGGTTTTCTCTGTTCTGGTTTGGTGGTTTGTTGTGGTTACTATTGTTGTTGTTTGTCTGCCTTGATATATATATATAAATATANGTTTGTTGTGGTTACTATTGTTGTTGTTTGTCTGCCTTGATATATATATATAAATATATATATATATTAGTAAAGAACTGTCATTCCTTTTCCCATATCATTGCGGGAAAGCCCCTTAATTTCAAAATTATACTAATCTGGAGGGAATTACATTTCCTATTCCAAGGGAGGCTCCTGCCTTCCTTAGCAGACACCTGTCTCCAAATGAGGACAGATTTTGGTGTCCAACATGAGGCTCAAGGGCATCAAGAGAAAAAGGTGAAAAAGGAATAAAAGTTCCTGAGTAACCTAATTTTGTGTGCTGAATATAGGAACCTTGTTAGGCAGCACCATGTGGTTTGGGTGGCACGTAGCCGTAGGTATGTTTTTCCCATTTGCAGTTCCTTCTCTATACATGGGTCCCATGGCTAAGGCTGCTGTGGTTGTTATCCAGCTAGCACAATGGGTCAATATGGTGAGGAATTCATGGATTGTTAACTTCCTCCTGAAGGCACGCACATGGATACAGAGCTCTCACACACTAAGTGGATGCTTTTGGGGTTTCTTTAATAATGGGGGAATATTCTGTGAGGAATTTTTCTCCCAACCCTTCACCCAATTCTTTGGGCTGACCCCACCAGTTTTTGAAGGGTTCAAACTCTCTCTAGCTAACGCTATCGTACAGTGGCTGGCGTTGCTGGTAGGTCTATTCTATGTAGCATTCAGAGATAAGATGAGATGGCCTTGGATAACCACCCTAATACCTACCCCAGAGACTAGGAAGGCTGCCCCAGAACCTGACATGGCCCCAGAGACTAGGAATGCTGCCCCACAGCCTGACCCTGCCCCAAAGACTGACCCTGCCCCAAAGCCTGGCCCTGCCTCACGGCCCACCTCAGAAATGAACCACCTGGATTTGGTGGGGGTACTAGTGAAGGAGGTGTGCGAGATGTGCCAGGTGCTGGTGGGAAACCCTCTCCCTGCCTTGAAGAGGGAAAGTCTGATGGTGCAGCAGTGGAACCCACAGATGTTACAACTGTCCAGCTCCCAGCTAAACCACAAGGGCAGCCACAGCCAGCAGCAGTCGCCCCTGTACAAAGGAGGAAGTGTAAGATCAAATCAGTGCACCCTGTTAATGATGATGGGGAAGCAGGGCCCTCACAACCAGCAGGGGAGCCAGAGCCTGAAATCATTACCGAGTCCCTGTCATACGACAGTCTCCATAATATGCAAAAAGACATTGTGCAATGGGGGCGCGAGGGCTACACGACCTGGTTACTTCAGGTTTGGGACCTCATGGGTCCAGGCGTGCAGCTGGATAGTGGTGAGACAAGGTATTTGGGATCCTTGACCCAGGACCCAGGTGTGGATCAGATATTCGTGAGGGAGCCAGGGCCCCTTTCTCTCTGGGAGTGGCTTTTAATGGCTGTAAGGGAAAGATTTGTCCACAAAGAGAGAATGCAGGAGTACCATCACCAAATGCGCTGGAAGAAACTTAAGGAAGCAATGCAACAGCTGAGAGAAGTGGCAATATTACAGGTGCTTTTTGAGAGGGACAGACAGCATGATAATGACCCTGACAAGGTCAGGTGCACAGCGCATTTGTTGCGGAACCTGGCAAGACTAGGGCCACAGGAATACGCCACCTTCATTGCAACAATTAATCCTGAGAACAATGAAGAGACAGTGTTGCCAACAGGCTCAGGTATTATGAGAGTGTAGCCAATGGCCTGACACAGGCTCAGGTCACTGCTGTGGTTAAGGATCTCAAAAGGGAAGTGATGGAGGAAGTGAGAGAGGAGATGAGGAAGAACAGCTCCTATGTGGCACCAGTGCAAGTCACAGGCCCCAAAGCCAGAGCCCGACGTCCCCCAGCTAGGGAAAGGGAGTACACCTCGTGAGCAGACCTGTGGTTTTTTCTGTGTGACCACGGGGAAGACATGAGAAGGTGGGATAGGAAACCCACTTCTGTCCTGGCAGCATGGGTACGTGAAATGAAGGAGGGAAACATTAATTGAGGAGGTTTCGCTAGAGTGAAGACAGCCTCAGCCTCCCACGACCAAGCTGCCAGGTATAACAGAAGAGAGGATGATATGTCGGATCCCATTGAAGGAACCTCTAGTATGCATGCCCAGAGAGGGAATGATAACCAAGGTTAGAAGGGCCCTGCCTCTAGCCAGGTAGAGGCATGGGAAAACCGGGTCTTTTGGACAGTGTGGATCCGATGGCCTGGCACATCAGAGCCACAGAAATACGAAGCGTTGGTTGACACTGGTGCGCAGTGTACCCTAATGCTGTCAGGACACGTGCGGGTGGAACCTGTCTCTATTGCTGGGGTGACGGGGGGATCGCAGCAGCTGTCCCTGGTGGAAGCCGAGGTGAGCCTGACTGGGAAGGAGTGGCAGAAGCATCCCATTGTGACTGGTCCAGAGGCCCTGTGTATTCTGGGTATAGACTTTCTCCGGAACGGCTATTACAAAGACCCAAAAGGACTCAGGTGGGTTTTTGGAATAGCTGCTGTGGAGGCAGAGGGCATTAGGCAATTGAACACCTTGCCTGGACTATCAGAGAATCCTTCTGCAGTTGGGCTCTTGAAGGTGGAAGAACAACGTGTCCCAATTGCCACCTCAACAGTGCACTTTGGCAGTACCCGACAAATCGAGATGCCGTGATCCCAATCCACAAGATGATGCGCGAGCTGGAGAGCCAAGGGGTGGTCGGCAAAACCCACTCACCCTTCAACAGCCCCATTTGGCCTGTGCGCAAGTCTGACGGAGAATGGAGACTGACTGTGGATTATTGTGCTTTGAATGAAGTGACTCCATCATTAAGCGCTGCTGTGCCGGACATGCTGGAGCTCCAGTACGAGCTGGAGTCCAAGGCAGAGAAGTGGTACGCCGCTACTGACATTGCCAATGCATTTTTCTCCATTCCTCTGGCAACAGAATGCAGGCCTCAGTTTGCTTTCACCTGGAGGGGCATACAGTACACCTGGAACCCACTGCCCCAGGGGTGGAAGCGCAGCCCCACCATCTGCCATAGGATGATCCAGGCTGCACTGGAAAAGGGTGAGGCTCTGGAACATCTGCAATACATCGACGACATCATTGTGTGGGGCAACACGGCAATGGAAGTATTTGAGAAAGGAGAGAAGATCATCCAGATTGTCCTGAAAGCCAGTTTTGCCATCAAAAAGAGCAAAGTCAAGGGACCTGCCTGAGACGTCCAGTTCTTGGGGGTGAAGTGGCAAGATGGACGGCGTCAGATTCCCACCGATGTCATCAACAAGATCACTGCAATGTCTACACCAACCTGTAAAAAGGAGGCACAAGCTTTCCTAAGTGCCGTAGGCTTTTGGAGAATGCACATTCCTGAGTACAGCCAGATTGTGAGCCTGCAAAAAGAACAATTTCCACTTGGGCCCTGAACAGCAGCAAGCCTTTGCCCAGATCAAGCAGGAGATTGCTCATGCAGTGGCCCTTGGCTCAGTCAGGACATGACCAGAGGTGAAGAACGTGCTCTACTCCGCAGCTGGGAACAATGGTTGGTCTTGGAGCCTTGGGCAGAAGATGCCTGGGGAGACTCGAGGCCGACAACTGGGATACTGGAGCCGAAGTTACAGAGGGTCCGAAGCCAACTACACCCCAACAGAGAAGGAAATCTTGGCTGCCTATGAAGGGATCCAAGCTGTCTCACAAGTAATCGGCACAGAAGCCCAACTCCTCCTGGCACCCTGACTACCAGTGCTGGGGTGGATGTTTAAAGGAAAGGTTCCCTCTACCCACCACGCCACCAATGACACATGGAGCAAATGGACTGCCCTCATTACACAGCGCGCCGGTATTGGAAACCCGAACCGCCCTGGGATCTTGGAAATAATCACAAACTGGCCAGAAGGTGAAAGCTTTGGTCTCACGGATGAAGAGGACCAAGAACAGGTAACCCGTGCTGAGGAAGCTCCACCTTACAACCAACTGCCAGCAGAAGAAACACACTGCGCTCTTTTCACTGATGGTTCCTGTTGCATTGTAGGGGCAAATCAAAAAACGGAAAGCAGCTGTATGGAGCCCCACACAACAGGTTGCAGAAGCTGCTGAGGGAGAAGGTGGATCGAGCTTATTTACTGAACTTAAAGCTGTCCAATTGGCCCTGGACGTTGCTGAAAGAGAGCAGTGGCCAAAGCTATACCTTTACACCGATTCCTGGATGGTAGTCAGTGCTCTGTGGGGTTGGCTGGAAAGGTGGAAAAAGGCCAATTGGCAGCATAAGGGAAAACCAATCTGGGCTGCTGAGGAGTGGAAGGACATCACTGCCCAGGTAGAGAAGCTACCTGTGAAGGTTCGCCACATAGATGGCCATGTCCCCAAGAGGCTAATGAGGAACACCGAAACATCAAGCAGGTAGGTCAGGCTGCAAAGATAGAGGTGGCACAGATAGACTTGGCAACACAAGGGGGAGTTGTTCCTAGCTCGATGGGCCCATGATGCCTCAGAGCATCAGGGCAGAGATGACACCTGTAAGTGGGCACGAGACCGAGGTGTGGATTTAACCATGGACAGCATCTCCCAGGTTACCCATGAGTGTGAGACGTGTACTGCGATCAAGCAGGCCAAGCGTGTGAAGCCCTTGTGGTGTGGTGGGCAGCGGTCCAAGTAGAAGTATGGCGAGGTCTGGCAGACCAACTACATTACGCTGCCTCAAACCCGCCAAGGTAAGTGCTACATGCTCACAATGGTAGAGGCCACCACTGAATGGCTGGAGACCCACCTGGAGTAGCCTCACTCTACTGCCTGGAATACCATCCTGGGCCTTAAAAAGCAGGTCCTTTGGAGGCATGGTACCCCTGAGAGAACTGAATCTGATAATGGGACTCCTTTCAAAAACAGCCTCATAAACACCTTGGCTAGAGAACACGGTATTTTGTGGGTGTACCATATTGCCTATCATGCGCCAGCTACCGGGAAAGTAGAGCGATACAACGGCCTGCTTAAAACCACCCTGAAGGCACTGAGTGGGGGGACTTTCAAAAATTGGGAAATGCGTTTGGCAAAGGCCACCTAGTTAGTTAACACCCGAGGCTCCACTAAAAGAGCTGGTCCTGCCCAATCTGAGCCCTTGCAGACAACAGACAGGGATAAAGTTCCGGTGGTGCACAGGAGAGGAATGCTGGGAAAGACTGTTTGAGTCAATTCTGCCTCGAGCAAAGAGAAACCCACCCGTGGGATTGTCTTCGCTCAAGGACCAGGCTGTACGTGGTGGGTAATGCAGAGGGATGGGGAAACACCTTGTGTACCTCAGGGGGATTTGATTTTGGGTGAGAACCGCCTGTAATGCTGGAATGCCTATGTACCACTGTTCGCTGAATGTCACTGCCACTATTTGTATATAGTTACATGTACACATATATATAATTAAGAGTAATGCGTGTATGTATATAGTTATAGATATGTGTGTTTGCAGGTGAGCTGTATTAATTTAGGCATTAATCAAATGGTATGGGAAAAATTCAGGGTGGATAATGTTGGGGTTTAGAATCCTTCCTTTTGTTTCTCTTATCTAAGAGAAGTTTTGCCCATACGTTGCTAAGACACCATAACGACTGGGTGCTTAGGAAAGGCAAAAGAAAGGCTGTTTGGGTAAACATGTGAGTAGCTATTCCCTGATTGGACATTCCCTCTTGGAGGGGGCAGAGGTATTGAGAGTGCTGAGCTGGGAAAAGGGAAGTGGGGCAGCGGCTCTCTCTCTTTTTGCTCTCGGTGTTCCGACGAGAGGGAGACTACAATTGCTCGTCACCACTGTGGGGTTTCTGGCTCCTGCTGCCTGCTTCTACTCTGATTAGAGCCCTGCTCATAAGAGTAGCTGTTCCACTGGGACCTCTTTACCACCCTACTCCACCAAGCGAAGGACCCATCACCATCTGCTCTGGTGTTCAGGGGAAGGAAAAACCCGGGACCCCGAGGCCCTTCCCCCCCCCCTCAGGGAGCCAGCCTCTGCTGGCCATGGTTTGGGAGCTGGGCCACCCTGCCCAGCCCTGCTGCACCTCTGCTACAGCTCTGGGGTTTTTGCCCAGAAGAAGCCCTGTCTCCAACCCTTCCTGCAGCCGTGCCCGCCATCACCGTGTGGGGAGAGACGGCCGAGATTCTATTGAAATAGTACCGAAATAATTGTAGGCAGCACACACAGCTCCTTCTACTAAACCCTGGGATACACCTACTTTTGTGATCCCATAAGGAATCAGGACAGTGGCATGTATTGCATGATTTTCCGGTTATCTCCTCACGACATCATTTATCCTTATATGCATGATACTTCACTTTGTGGACAGGATGGTTCATATTTGCAAGATATTATTTGGCACCTTAATTTTACTCAGCATAGTTACAGGTGGCCCCGCACAAAACTCAGTAGATCCCTCCTGGAATCTTTAGGGTGCATACTAACTGGAGAAAATGTAAAGCCATAGCAATTAACTTTAAAAGTTACTGAGAGCAATTAACTAGATAAGGCCCGTGCTGGGTTTGGCCACTCATCAACCACAACATTTCTTTGAAAGAAAACACTGACATCCTTATCTGTGGAAGCTATTTGGGACTTAGATCTAATCAGCTCATGAATCTCTACTGTAAAAGCAAATCGAATAGTGCCAGCTTTACCAGCTCACTTGCACAGCCTTCATAAGATAGTTTACATGTTCATGCTTTCGTATGAAGAAACATGTGCCAGCATTTTAAACGGGTACAGCTGTTCAATGCTTCCAGTGTATCTCTTCTTCCTTAATACTACTAGATTGTGATTGAAGTTTGTATCAATACAGTTTAAGTACAGTGATGTGCCAGATGAGTGACTAAAAGTGACACTTTCTAACAAAAGAGACCTGCCCAATGTGTATTGTCTCATCTGCTCAGTGGCTGAGTTTCTAATGTTCTTTATTCTTATGGAAGAAAGAGAACAGTGGAGCAAACAGTGGCACACTCCTTTAGAATCAGCTGAAAGCATGACTTCTGGCTGCTTATATACATCTGTCAGTTTTATCCACCCACTGACCTACCACAAGTTACATGAAGATCATGGCAGTATTATCGCCTTGATTTATTGTCCTTAAATGTTTGTATTTCATTAGCTTTAATACTCCAAGCTCAAATCTATTGGCAATCACAAGAAGCTGTTCTATCATCTGCAAACTGAATGGGTTCTAAATGTAACTTGTCAAGAAATACTATGCTGGTTTTTTTTTTTTTTTTTTTGTTTTGTTTTGTTTGTTTTTTTTTGAGTAAAGCAGCACTTTGAGAAATCCTCACAAACTTACGCTTATACCAGAGAAGTGCAGAAGTGCTGACCATGAATGGGCATTTTTACAGATGCTTATAGTTACCAGGAGCTATTCTCAAAATTAGGTAAAACCCAGAGTTCCATGTTACTGCTATTTTGTTCACAAATCAGTTTTTTGCTTGCATATTGTTCATTGATGTTTAACTGCTGTATGATAAATTTTCAGTAGCTTTCTTGTAATGATGGAGTCAAAATGAGTTAAATTCTGTTCTATCTGAAACTTTTAAAGGAACACTCTCAACTTTGAATTTAGTTTGGTTAAATTTAAGTGATATCAAGGTTAAGGTCTGTTGCTTTTAAGCTCTGTTAAGTTTAAGTTCTATTAAGGCTAAGTCTGTTAAATTTAAGTGTTGTCCTGGTAAGGTTCTGTTAAGTTCTGATAAGTTCAAGTTCTATTGTGATTCATTTCTGTTCAGTCTCAGTGATGTTAACTTTAAGTTCTGTTACATTTGACATTAAGTTTGAGTGAAGCTAAGTTTAAGTTCTGTTGCAATATGCTCATTGAAATTTAAAAATACCATTCTTTTATTATAGAGAAATGATGGAATCAACTGAAACAATTATGATGGGGAATTGGCAAGCAGCTGTTTAAGAATATAAGTTGTGTAAAAATATGTGAAGGTGCGGTTTATTAGAGCCTTAATTTCATCAAAAATTCTATGGGTATAAAAGATCTACATTGGTCAATTAAGATAATTGTTCATGACAACCTTTGCTCTTTTATCTTCCATGGGTAGCACAGAAGAACGTGTAACATTTCCAAATTATGGATACTGTTAATTGTAAGGTGTTTAATGCTTTCTTTCTTGCTTTCATTTTCCTTTATTGCCACATATGCATAGACGTCTGGAAAAATATAATCTGGATTTCTTAGAACAGTTACTGCTGCTGTATTACTGATTCTGAATATGTTGTTAATCCCATAATGTGAATTCACTGACTTTTTATAAAGGGCATTATCCATACGATGTTATTTGATGTTACACAGAGGCGTTCCTTTGGTTGTTTGCAGTTTGTTCATGGTACCACTGACTACTCAGCTAAAGACAAATGACAAAGCTGGCTGCTCCACAAACTTTCACATACCATTGTGCAGCTGTCTGCAAGACATGTATCATTTTAAGAAACTCTCCCAACTGCTATTGATTGAGTCTTGTTTGTAGGATGTTTTAGGTGAAGCCTTCCAATCAGGGTCTAGGCTCTGGGCAAGCCCTAGCCCTGGCTGGTCGGGAAGTATGCCAACAGACCCAGGTGTTGCTGCACTAAAATTGTAGTCAGGTCACTTTGACTTGTTGATTTGGGCTTATGAAAGCTGGACCCCCTTCAAGGTAAACTTGGGAATCTTGCCTGGGGAAGATTCTTCGGGTCCCGCCTGTGAAATGTGGCTCCCCAGAGATTGCAGGCTCTGGGTGACTGTACAGTGTTTAGACAGTTAATGCTGTGTCTTTCTAAATCACTGTCCTTTCTCTCGTGTACTAATGATTGCATGTATTACCTTGCCTAATTTGGTTCATTCCTAAAGCTGAGCATGTCATGAGCTTATTGCTTTATTCCATGTGTTGTTTTACATTTACATTTCATGTTCATACTAAGAGAAGCACATGTTATTAACAACAAAGAACGGAGAATATGGGTCCTCCAGAACAGTTAGATAATGCAATATTGTCTTGGTTATGCATGACTTGGTTCTTTGTTTGTCTCTGGTGGGAAAAAGAGGGGGCGGAGCCACAGGAGTAGTTTCTATGAGAGGATAGTAAAAGCTTCTGCTTGACAGGGACCAATCCTGTCGGACTCTGGGGATGGATGTGCTCCTAAACCAGTTAGAGAAACCTGATAACACCTCTGCTGATTAACATATTTTTAGGGACATATAAAATGAAGGGAGGGTGAAAAACTGCAGCAGTCATTCCCCTGCCCCCCATGCCAGGGGAGGCAGCCTAGTGGCCATGGCCAAAACCACATGACCGCGGCCCTGGAGCCGTGCGGTGCCTGGGCCACGGTGCTGCAGAGCCGGGGCCGCTGGCACCTCCGATGCTTGCGGTCCCGCTCTCCAGGACGGCAACGTAGTGCCCATGCCCTGTTGGGCTGTGGGTGGGCAGCGGGGCTGAAGCGGCCGCTCTGCTCCATGCCCAGCTGTGCCCCCCCTGCCCTCGCCATGCCCAGAGCCTTCCTGGTGACATGCTGGAGCCCACAGTTGGCGGTGCACAGCTGGGATGAGCTACCCAACGAAGAGAGAGAGCCGGCACCCACATCCCAGATGGAACTGGCTTTTTTGGAGCCCACAGCCAGGGGTGCACAGCTAAAATGGACTGCCCGACGAGAAGAAAGCCAGAACCTACATCCCAGGCAGGATCGGCTGTGTGCTGCTGGACAATAAAGACAGCTACAGCCTGGAGAGCAGTGGCAGCACTGAAACCCGGAGCTGCAGAAAAAAGCCTGGGGCCGTGTGGAGCTCCCTGGAGCTCCTGGAGCCTCCAGAACTGCTAGGGCCATGTGTAACTGAAACACAGGAAGCGTGGAGCTACTGAATGGGTGGCAGAAAACATGGTGACAGCTCCTTGACGTGGAATTTCGATGGGATTGGCTTTTCAGCGCTGCAAAACCCCATGAAAATTCTGAACTGGTAAAACCTTATTAACAATGGTGTTATGGGCAATAGGTTTTTTAGTTCTTTTGTTTTCTTTTCGCCAGAGAAGAGAAAGAAGTGAGAGCATACGAGAAAGACAAGGTGGCGAACACCAGGGTCGGTAAAGAGAAAGGGGGAGGAGGTGCTCTATCAAGTTGGAGTTGGGTTTTCCTTCTGCAGGCCGTGGTAAAGACTCTAGTGAAACAAACTGTCTCTCTATAATTCATGAAGTGCATGGGGGGATACGAGATTACCCGCGACCTGTGAGAAAGAGTGGTCATGATTGAGCAGGTGGATGCTGAAGAGCTGTGGTTGGGTGGAGGGCTCAGGCAGAGAGAGAAGACCCTTGCTTCCAGAGACAGAGAAAGAGAACCCATGTTTCCTGTCGCTGTCCACCTTTTGGGAGAGTTGCAGGATGCCCGTCTTTCTGGGCGTTCTGGCAGCACCACGGCTGGACTCAGCTTCGCCACTCTAAACCTGCAGCTAGCAGCTACAGAGTCCGGGGCAAAGCGGCAGTGCGCAGCTGGTAGCTAGCAACAGACCCTTCCGGCTTCGGGACTCAAGGCAGGACAAACACCCTCCAGGACACACGACAGCAGACTATTTTCTCTAGTTAAGCAGCGATGAAAGAGGCAGGATGTTGCTGTTGAACCGATAGCGGAGCAAAGGGACACGAATCGTGAGAGAATGCTGAATGCCTTTATTTAATTAATAACAGATTTATATACATGCGAGAGGGCTCTTTAGATTATCTAACAATCATCCACTCCCTGGGAACGATTGGGCCCAGGCGTCTGACTGCCTGTTTCCAAAAGGCACTCTCAGTAACATGGAACTTATCTTATATTTAGTAAACTTTAGTAGAAGAAGGGAAAAATTCCTGTGGGAAAGAATCTGTGCTGTCACAGCAGGAAGGTTCTTTGGTTGAGAGATTCCACGTGGGAGCTTTATTTTCAAAGTCTGCGCATGAAGGGAACTCAGATCAAAGACAAACTCAGGAGAGGGTGCAGGGGTTTTATGTGGGGGCAGGGAAGAGGGGGGACTGGGGTTAGGGGGCCAATAGGGAAATGGGAGAGGAGGTTCCTTCTAGGTGAAGGCAGGGGCCAACCAGAATGGAGAATTCAAAATACATTAACATAATAGAACGAAGAATCCTGGGGGGAAGCTATTTCTTCCCATAACTTCCCCGTGGGGTCCCTTGGGCCCCTTGCTATGTGGGCAAACAGTCCCCACAGCTTCCAGCCTAGAACAGCTCATCCTTAAAAGATTACACCCCATGAACTAAATGACCCACGGGAAACAGTTTTGGGAAGACTGTTTTGCCCATGGGAGAGAATCACATGATAGCAGGTCATGTGGGCTGCTACTTCGTGAAAATTAAAACTACGCTGAAGGAGCTTGCAGAAACTGTCCCCTATAAAAGGGACCCCAGAATACAACAGAGACAGTCTCTTCCATGCTTTGTATCCCTGCCTGTTTGGTGAGAAAAATGGGAAAGTTGGGAGGAGGGCAGAAAGGTGTTTTTAAAAACCTATTTTAATGTTTATTATCCTCTTCTGATCCTGTTAATAAATTTACCTTATAGTTTTAAACTGAGCCTTGTTCTTGCCTTAACATATTTCTCCCACAATTCTTATTCTCAATCATGAGCATCTTAGATGACCACGACAAATATTTACACTAAATTTTTTGAATGCAGATTGTCAATCTTGATCCCTGGCAGAGCGATACTGCTCTGAAGGTTTGCATGCGCAGAACCAATTTCCACAAGTTTTATGTAAGGATCCACAACTGGGTGTGCAAGCTGATTTACTAACCTGAGGGAGACGGTACGCATGTGTTCTATTGCCATCAGGTCCAAAGTGGTTACCTGCTTGTCTGGACAAACACTGATCGCCTCCGAGGAGACGAGGCCCAGTGAGAGGAAAAATAAGCTAAACACCATCCAGCCTTGCCTGGAAGCTTCAGGGGCAGCCTGCTAACAGAGACCCTGTGTCCCACTGCACCCACCATCATGTTATTGTGTTCCTGCTGACCTTCTTCAGTTATTTCCTGCTCCATGCTTCCAGAAAGACGTCACGTTCCATTCACGTCAAAGTCAGCATTTCCAGCTAATGGATTCCCTCCTGCCTAAACAGCATGGCCCCTGAGCTCCGGCCATATGAGCTGTGGAACAGTAGCCATTTATTTCCAAGTGCAGAAGAAGCAGTTCTCTTCTTGGGGACACTGAACACCATCTTTTTGTTTTCCTATATTGTGGGTCTCTTTGTTAGTGGCATGGTTGTTTTTGGTGTATTTTTATTGATTGTGATCTGAATTCCATGTATCTTATCCTGTGTCCAGCAGATGACCAGAAATAGTCTTGATAGGATAGTGGCTCTACAGGTGTAGATGGTTTTCACACTAGGGTACATGAACCCTTTGCACAAAAAACAAAAGAAGGGAGAGACGTGGTGGATAGGAAAGGCCTTGCAGAATGAAGGCCTTGTTACCCTTGTAAAATCCTTGCTCACTCTTGCTACTTTGGCTAAGTAGAAAAGGACGCTGGGAATGACTCAGCTAGATTAGAGGTAGAAAAACAAGTTATGTAATTCTGAAAAATGAGTTGTATCACCAGTGCGTGTTCACATCGTGGTGTATGATGGTTGGCCACGGCTTATTTGCTGTGATTCACAAATACGTAGCTGATAATGGACTAATTGCTTAAAATTCCCTGGTTTTTGCAATGAATGACTTCCCTTCTTCACCTGCGTCAAGAGTCTGCGTCGCTCTGCATCGTTACACCACCTCAGTGACAAATCTGACCCAGGGATGTCCCCCAGAGCCACAGCCTCCCTGGGGCCAGCTGGGGCTGGTGTGGATTCTGCTGTGATCTCCACAGGGGGAGTCACCCAGCAGAGCCAGCCTGGTGACACCTGGAGTTGTGGCCATGGGCAAGGGGTCGGGGCCGCAGCGCAGGGGCCAGATGAGCCCTCCCTGCCCCAGGGGAGGGCGCAAGGCACTGTCACAGCAAGGCATGGACTAAGCAAGGTGTGGCCAAGCCCCAGCCCCGACCCCAGGGCTTCTGAGGTGGCAGTGAGGCACAGGAGCCAGCCCCGTGCCACAAGCTGAGTCCCTTGTTGGGGATGGAGCCGCTCCCAGCTCACTTGTGGCGCTTCTTCTTCTGCTCTTTGCGCTTTTGAGCCCTCACATCCTTCTTGAGGCGGCTGTCGACCACCTTGAACTGGCCCTTGACGCCCGGGGGACGCCGCACCCGGGGTCCCACGCCCTTCTTGGCCACCAGGTAGGTGACCTGGCGCTTCTCCTTGGCCAGCCCGGCCTTCTTGTAGATGCTGCAGGTGAAGGACAAAGGTCAGAGCGAGACCGGCTCCCGGGCAAGCAGTTTGGCTTTTGCATAGACCCCAAACCAATATTGGGTGTCACCTATTCTCTTTGCCAGCCCCGGATCAGCCTGGCTGGGGACACAGAGCTGTCCCAGTGGTGGCAGGAACACAGCCCCACCAACCAGTCCAGCCACACAGGGAATTGGGCCACTCACAGCCCTGCCCTGGCTGGTGTGTAACTCCCACATGTGGAATGGGAGCAGACGGAGCCCACCACTATCCTGTTCCTGTGCCCAGATTGGATGAAACTGAAGGAAACTGGGCAGAAAGCCAGC
>VZTJ01003407.1:191368-252048 GCA_013397795.1 Orthonyx spaldingii | reverse complement strand
ATATTTCATCTGTCTCTTCATCCAGAACAGGATATCTGCTGCTTGGCCTTCTCCCTGATCCTTAACTGGAAGTACTCAGCCCTATTGTTACCATCATTAAGGTCCAGACAAGCAAAACACACTCTAACATACAGGTCTACACCCACACCTCTCCTTCCTTTCCTGTCATTTCTGAAGAACTCATAGCCACCCATCGCAGCACTTCAGTTGTGCAAATCATCCCACCACACTTCTGTGATGGCAACTATGTCACAGTTTTCCTCTGCACGGTGACTCCCAGCTCCTTCTGTTGGTTTCCCATGCTGTGTGCACTGGTGTAGACGCACTCCAGTTGGGTATTGATCCTGCCACCTCTCTGGGGCACATGTCCTAATTCCCACATTAGGAGCCATCCCCAGATTTTTCTCTAGCACTCCTGGTTTTATCCCCTTCTCCCTTTAAATCTAGCTTAAAATGCCCAGTGGAACTTTCTAACTCCTGAGCAAGGATCTTTGTCCTCCCTTTGAGACAGGTGTACCTGGTCTGTCACCAGCAGGCCTGGTGTCATGTAAACTGACCCCCGATCAAAAAACCCAAAAATGTTGTTGGTAACAGCAGGCTCTGAGCCATGTATTCATCTATATCATGTTCTTGTTTCTTCCCACCTCATTGCCTGCAACTGACAGGATGGAGAAGAACACGATTTGTGCTCCTAATGCCCCAGCTAGTCATTCCAAGACCCTGAGCTCTCTATTCATTGCCCTCAAACTTATTATTGTGACTTTATCACTGCCCACCTGAAGAAACAGTAATGGATAATAATAACGCCAAGCTGGACAATTTCTGGGTGACATTTCTTTCCCAGACCCCAGGGAGGCAGCAGTCTTCTGTATGGGTTTGTTCCAGTTGCTATATTGGGTCCTCTGTTTCTCTCAGAATGGAGTCACTGATGACAACTGCTCTTCTTTTTTTTCTTAACAGAAGTGGAATACTCTACAGAAGATGGCAGAATACCAAAAAAGCAGAACAGTCTGGAATTCTCTGTAATTAACAAAACTGGATCTCCAAACACACTAATCTGAATTGTGTTCTATGCTTTGTTCTTCCTGAAGAAATGGATATGTTTCTCAAAATTGCTACCCAATTAACATGCAGAAGGGCCCCTGAATATTTAAAAATCTCAGCCAGAGGACTGACACTCTCTGATGGAAAGGCCAGTTTTCAATTGAGAGAATTTTTTTCCCCCATTTCTGTGCAATAGCCCATAATGAATGAGCAAACTGTGTTTCAGGATTGTAGCTCAACTGGAACACAGAAATTAATTGTGCCAATCAGTCAGCAAGTAGCAACCTGTCGCAAGTGCCTGCACATATTAACTATGAAATGAGTCAAAAGAATAAATATTCAGCATGAAAACCTTCTGAGAGCATAGCACAGTTATGTCTGCTTCCAGTAAAATCCACAGCACAGCTGTATTTGCTGTGCCAGAGACAGAAGTCTAAAGCCAAAATTGGATTAATTAAGCAAGGGTTGTAGGATCACCACAGGCTGATCCCAGCATAACAAATGAGATGATGCTTCCAGTTCTTCCTGTGCGCTGTCCAAAATAATTGTTCTGTAGCAGGCTGTACTTGGAAAGACAGCTCTGAAGGCCACGCTATTTGGGTAACCTTTTACAATTAAGCCACAAATTAATCTTCTTGTTAATGTTTGTCATCATGGAAAGACACTTTAAAAATCCTAGTTACATTATTGTTGCCCACTACAACCATCTGCAACAATCAGCTCCTTGGAATAAATTTCGAACTAGTGCATTCTGAGCTAAGGCCATGCTGAAAATTAATGGCTTGGAAATGTTGTGGGCTTTATCCATTTTATTATATATCGCGTGTTAACCATGTACATATGGTATTATTCATGTATTAAAATCATTCTAACAAAGTAAAATTATTGAGATAACTACTGAATTCTGTTTCTGTTAATGGAGATGGCTCAGCTACCATCCCTGTCAATGTACCATTGTTGCTCAGAGGAAACAAACCTAACAAGAAAATAGAACCACCAGAACTGCACTCCTAGGAGCTGAATATAACAGATGAAAAGCTTGAAATTCAGAGACACATAAATCCCACTTTGAAGAGGTGCGGAGACATAACCCAGAATCCATGAGAGAGAACCCCAAGCAGACAAACTCAGTCTAAAAGGGAGTTTCTCAACGTTTGGCCAGCAAATCCTTAGTATTGAAGGGCAGTAGACATCCCCAAGTTTAAAAATTTATCTAAGCCAGATCTCATAACATTGGACAAGTCATAATAGGGCAGCCAAGAAGAATTCTTCTTGTAAATATTAATAATTTTACTACTTGTTTTTTCTCTTCATCACCCAGTTTGCCACCTCTAATTAAGAGCACAATCTTTTGATTTGCAAATATAATTCTATTTTGATTTTAACCACAGAACACTTTATGACAGAAGAGCAACTAGGTAAAGGAAATAAACTTGCAGCACATTTTCCCAGAGTCAATAGATAGAAATCAAATGGTGTATACTTATCACATATACATATACCTTTAAAAGGTTTAAAGATCTTAGTGCTGTTTGAGGAATTGCACTATCCTGCTAAATCAAACTGAAATTCAGTATAGGGACTGGAAACACATATTATTTTCTGGGGAAGAATTTCCTTTTGAACTTATAAGAGCACTTGTTTGGTAAGGAACAGGAAAAAATAACACCCCTAAATCTTTATGATAATTTGGGAAATGAAAAAGACAATTTGTTACTTTATAATTAAAAGACACTTGTTTGTGTCTATTGATAACATTTTAATATACCTATTACCATAATACTTATACATCACTATCTATATGGACATTAAATGAAAGAGGGTAATAGAGCCAATACACTTGGTTTAAAATTTTCTTTCCACTCTCTTTTGCACCTATTTTTCTTGAATACTGCTACTTGTACCTAAGCAATAACTCTGATTACACTAAGTCCTAATTCTACAGAAGCCTTACAACTTCTTACTTACTACAGAAAATCACAGAATCGTATATTATTCTTAGTTGGAAGGGACCCAAAAAGATCATCAAAGTACAGCTCCTGGCCCTGCACAGGATCAACCCAAAAATTACACCATGTGCCTGAGAACATTTTCAATGCAATAGAAATGCAAATGGAGAAGAGGCACCTGGAAATTAACTGCTATGCACATGGTCAGAATGCTAGCTGTACTTCAAGCATTCCTTCCTGGGAACATATGCTTTATTAAAAGAATCATGCAATATTATAAACAAATAGTCTTTTCATGTTTTCACTTACTGAAAGATCATGAAGCCTGACATCTTCCATCCAGTAACTACTACTACTGCCGAATGTTTAGCAAGGTAAGAAAAATCTGGAAAACTTCAGCACAGTACTGTGGAGGGCTGTGCAATTTTTAGAACAAAATATTTTGTGACAGATATAGAATCAAACTTCATCCAACATTAAGAGCTGTCAGTGAATTGAAGGAAAAAAAAATGTAAGAAAAAGATGGGGTGGAGAAAAGAGAGATATTATATGATTTAATACGAGTTAGAAATCAACCAGAAATCCCTTATGTAGAAGTTGCTTGAAGCATTATAATAACAATCAAAAGGCTTAACTGCAATTTTGAATGAAGTGATCTAAAGAGGTAACAAAGATGATTTATTTATTTACTTTTGTAAATGTAGCCAAGTATCAAATAAGGTTGACTCTAGCACCCAGTGTCTGAAACATTAAGAATAGTTTAATGGAAGACAGGTGCTGAGGGTTGTACTACATCAGTTTTCAGAGTTAACGCTGAAAGATGCCTCTAATTAGCAAGGCTAGTGTAATTGTTCAGGTAAAAGTTTGAAATAATGGCATCCACTAATATAGAAGGATTCACAGCTAAAACTTACCAGGACTCAAGACAGAGGAAAAGACAAATCATTTACAAGACTTGTGATATTTCCACATATACAGTGGAAAATATAAAGGCAAAAAAACCCGTCCCATAGCCATCAGCAAACGGGTAGGAAAAACTTATGTTCTGGTTCCATAACTTCTCCAGTAAAAGAAGACAATTAAATTCAAATCAAACATCTGAAGTTTGTAGTGTGGTTTGTAAATAGACAAAGCTTTGCAATGCAGATGAAAAACAGTAGCTGCTATGTCTTTGACTACTCTATTTTGTCTATGTAGTAGACAAGGTTCTAGCTAGATTGTGAAGCCAGATATAGTGGAATCACTCTCACAATGATGGGTTCCAGAAATATTAAGCAAGTGCTTAATTTTAATGTCTATTTATAAAAGCCTACTATAAGCAAGAATTCCATAAACCAAGGAATACTTGAAATTTAGTTAACACAAAACCCTGCACTTTTAAGAAGCATAGAATGAGTGCTGTGACTTGAGCACAATTATCACCAAGTGAAAGACCAGGGAGATGAATCTCCATGGACATAGTTTAATATTTATCAAGATATGCTTTAGGAAATTAAACATGTAGGAAGCTAGTCTGCACTAGAAACATTTTCCCATGTGGAATTCATTGGGGAATCAAATGCAGAATTCTATCTCCCAACAGAGAGTCTGCATCATTATGGCACCTGAGACTGCTTCGAGTGCATCTGCAGTCTAGTGTGGCAACTCTAAAGTACATTTGTACTCACAAAATTGTTAACAAGGTGTTGCTTGGGTTTTACAGGAAGGCAGATGGGAGGAGAATCAAATTATTCTGATTAAAGCATGAATGAAATTATTTATGGGCATGATCAACTATCTTTCCGAAGTAGGTACATACAGAAGCTGATGGGCTAATGTGCTGAAGTGTTTGATGAAGAAAACCATAAATAAAACTCCCATCGCTGAATGCTAAAATGATGTATTGCTCCTGCAGTCATTTTGTAAAACAACCTGAGGATAAATGCTAATGCATAGCCAACATTTCTTTGTCGTAATTAATAGAGTCAAGACAGAGATAGATAGTGATGATGATCAAGTACAAAACCTGATGCACAGATTTTGGAAGTGAAAAATCTAGTTTTCACCTTTGCAGCAAAACTACCTTAGAAGTTATATTGCAAGCCATTTCATCACAAAACTTCTTAGTTGATCAAAACTCTGCAATAATCTTCACCTGATAAGATGAGGCTGATAAGGTGGTTAGGAGTACTAGATGATGGTCCAAACAGAACATATTTTACAGTATATTTATGCACAAAGAATAAACAATCAGCACACTGCATTACAGCTGTATGTCTGGCAGAAGACTGGAAGATACCCAATAAATCACTAAATAAGATCACTTGCCACAGACTCTTAAAAATAAGTCTTATTCCTGGAAGGAGTGCTTGTAAGATAGGTTGGAAGTATTATTTTATCTATTGGAAGGGGCCCAAGGCCTTATTTCAGGAGTTTTAAACATGATATGAGGTCCACAGTCCAGACTGTAAAAGGCATATTTCAGAGGTGATATGTAACATACGTAGCACGGATGCAACATTTCAGAGATGAAGCAAAAAGGGCATCCCAACAAATGAGGCATAACTCAAATCTAGAAGAGTTTGGACAAAGTCTTATCTCCAAGACTGGCTGCACAGGAAGGCATAAAATGAGAATAATTAGTATTAACAATGATATAGACAAGAAGGGGGGCTCTGTATTGAGGAATATGAATGATCATTTTGTCCGTAATGTGATGTCAGAGCCATTTTCCTTTGTAGGGAACACATCTTTTACTAGTGGGACACGAGAAGACAGATCCCTATACAAAAGATGAAGAGCTAAACTGTTAAAAAGAAACAACAAGCAAAGTGAAAAGGTACAAGTGAAAAAATCAAAAATATGGAAGTTGGACCAAAGCCTTCCTCTGTAGGTTTATTTGAATGCTATACAATATCACTGTATCTCAAGGAAACAAAACCAAACCAAAACACACTTCCATGATAAAAAGTCCACCTAGTTTCACAAAGGCTGCATCCCTTTGTATTATGACCCAGCACGCAGCATACAAAATATTTTGAGAACAGCCTGGCCTTACTGAAGTCAGTGGGAAATTTGAAATTGTCTTCGGAGGAGCCAGGATGAAAGTCAGCAGTCCCACTGATTTCAGCAAGACTATTAATTGTCTGAGGCTATGCACAAACACGAATCTTCAAAGGAGCAGGGCTTTGAACAATTCGGTTGTGTGTATTTACCAATTGAGAAGAGAACAATGTTTTAAATCTGGCTGCAAGGCTGGCAGGAGCTTCAAATGAAATTAAGTGCACTATTTCATTATGTTGAACCTCAGCTATATGCAGTTCAACTGAGATGAGTATTCTGGATCGGCAGGTGTCAGTCCCCTGCTGTGAAATATATTTAGATAAATAAGAGCAAGAGCAGCATCCTGCAGCAGAGCCCAGGAGCCATGTGTGGCTCCAGCTCTGCATTGAGGAGCTTGAGCAGACACTTGACCATCTTTCAAGCCAAGATTCTGGTTTCAAGACCTGTAGTTTTCAGTGTCCTCATTTTTATGGAATAGAAAGGAGGAGACATGTCCAAACTGAGAGAAGATCTCAAGGTGTCTAGGCTGCTTGCTCCTAGACAGGGCATTTCCTTAAATGCTCAGTTTTTTTCCAGCTTACATGGGACAGCCTAATTCCCTCAACTGTACAGTTTCTGAAGTCAAAGACATCAGGGGGAGGTCCCAGAACCAACACATTGCAAAACACTCTGCAAAGATGGAAGAACTCTACATGCCACTTTGCTTCCACATATAAGACAAACAAACCCCAAAAAATAGGGATTCAACTTCTACCTTATCTTAGTTATGAATTTTCATTTTGTCCTTGTTTCTGTGCGTATAAAAAAAGAAAATTTTTACTTTCAAAATTGCAATCTGTTCTAACATTGCCAAGATTTTTCTTTATAAATTTTCTGTCTGGTTCACACAAGCAAATTTTATTTCCGGTCAAATAAATTAAAACTGAGAACTAAGAAAGAAGTAAACTGTACAAGTTAGTAACACCTGGATGTTACTAACAGCTTATGCCAGATAAGTGCATTCCAAGTACAAAGTGTACTCAGATGACTTCCAAGTCCTAGAAAATGCTCCCTTTTTTGTCTATCCTAAATGACCATTATTATGTAAAAAATTCAATCTACTCCTTTTTTATTTTTTTAATACATTTTGTCATCACAGGCTGAGACTGCAGAAATGTGTTCAGGGGGGTGTGTTTTGGTGTTTTTTTTTTTTTTTGGTTGGTTGGTTTTTTGTTCGTTTGCTTTTTGTTTTCCTGCAGTTTTGTTTGTTTTGTTGCTTTGGCATGTGGTAAGTCAAAGAATTAAATAAAAATTATCCTTCTCCACTCTTATTCTGTTTAACCCCCTACCCCAAACTGTGAATCTTGGGCATGACATGCACAGCTGCTTTTTCCAGGACACAAGGAAAACATAAAATTGCCCTAGTACAAATAACACTTCCTTTTAAGGCTGTATGTTAACCACAGCAATCTGATTTGCAACCACCACTCTGTAACTTGTCTAATCAACTCTCAAAGGGATATTAGATCCAATTCACTGACTGGCTCTTTTCCCTTACTATAATTTCTTCTACAGCTGATGTCATAGTTCCATAACATTATCCACAGATACAAAGTATATATTTAAAGTCATTAGGTTTTCAACTCTACTAGACAATACCAGCTGTATTGCAAATATTTAACTTTAGTCTTTTATGGTCTTATTTACTTCAACTATATCCTTTTTGCATTGTATGTATTTCACATAAATCCTGTCATCAATAAAATTAGAGAAACTCATTGCTAACATTTTTTCAAAAATCCATTACAAAACTGAACACTGAGTCCATTGTTTTTTGTTTATCTCCACCTTAAAATAAAGCTACTTTTATATAAAAAAGCACCCTTAAAACTTATACATTTAAATTACTACATTTTAGAAATTGTCACATTAGTTTTAATAACAAAGACAAGAATATTGAAATAATTAAGATGTCTGCTACCATTGCATAGTTTGGCCTGTTAATTTAATATTTAAGAACATTTCTATTTAAATAAAAATATGAAATTTAGTCCATTATGTGCAATCAGGTCAACTTTTTGTCATTATGCAAAAAACCAAAAATTGTTTAGCAAATATGTTCTGATGTTATTTAGCACACTTTGATTTTTTCCTGCCCAAAACTGATAGTAAAATAAGTCAAGTTCACCTTATGGAAAAGTACCAAATTCCTCCATTTGTAATTATTGCTTGGAAAAACAGATCAATTGAGTCTTTAACATTAAAAGTTCAGTGCTTTAATAAAGATTTTTAGTAATTTTATTAGCACTGTGTTCGATTTGGTTTAAAGGTGTTTGGTTTTTCTCATATAGAGGTCATTTAAAGGACTGAATACTAAAGGAGAGGAAATTTAATGAGAAAATCATATTTTAAATTAATTTTGCAGAATACTTATGATAAATGAATCTCATCTTCCTAGTGATTAACACCTGAGACATTATTTGGTTCCTAAGATATATTCAACTATCCAGGGAACAGAAATTATATTTCATTATTTATATCACTGATCAAAACCAACAAGGATTCTACAGATCAAGAGAAAAAAAAACACTGAAGGAGCTCTTTATTAACAAGCTATATATTAATATCTAATCATTTAGAATTCTGAAAAAGCACCTATTCTGGGGGGATTTTTTCTGTATATTTTCAGCTTGCTTACCAGAAAATACGCACAGCATGCCTAATCAATTTTATATTGATTTTTTTTTTAAATTCGCATTATGATCGCCAGGTAAAAAACTGAAATGTGCTCCACTATGTGAACTTACCTTCGCCCTTCCTGGAGACCTGCCTGAAGCATCCTCCTCATTTTCTTGTTGAACTTTTCTCCTTACTGAAAACTGTGGGTAATAAACAGCAAAGACACCACCTCCCATCCCAACAAGAGCTGAGGACAGGCAAAGCCAGGGCCAGAGGATCCTGAGGTTCACTGTATTCCTGCAGATAAACACCCATACATGCTTTGGAAGAACTCAGTTGAGGCTATCTGCTAGTGGACTGCATCATTGTTAGCCACGCTATTCAAGTCAAACAAGGTTATGGAAAAGCAACATCAAATAAAGATGTTCAGGGTCTCAATTTTCAGAGTTTCAGAGTTTGTATTGAGTATTTACTTGATTAGACATGAAGCAAAGAAGTACAGGATTACTGAATAGACAAAAATCTTAACCTTCCAAAAAAGCTGAGAGTATCGCTGGAATTGCATGCTTGCCTTGGGTTTATAGTAATCTTGAGGCAGCCAGTTTTAACAGCTCTGGGAGACACACAGTAGCTGGATGAACCTTTCCTCGATGAAGTGGGTGTGTGCTACTTTCTGTGCCTGCCTACCAGTGCCTCAGACAACCAGACTGAGGACTAAACCCAAACCTGGGTTATCTTCTCACCTTTCTATGTATCAGGACAATTTTGCCTTCATACTTGGATTTCCATACAGTGAAAAACTGTATAAATCGACAATTAAGAAAGAAATCAACGTTCGATAGTTTAATTAAACCCCTATAAATCATGACTTTTATCTCACATATAGAGAGAATATGTTCACTAAATAAAGCATGCACCTTCCACCTAGTTCAGTGTACAAAAAAAAAATAACCTCCAGAATGGGAACTTCTTCATGAAGTGTACTCTATATAAATACATATATATTTTCTATGCATAAACATACAGATTTTTTTCACAGCAATAATATTGTGGGGGAAAGACAAGAATAAAGACACCTGCTCTTCTCCAGGTCTGAAAAAAATTGAGATGACAGCACAGAGACTGAGTTTATAGCATGTAAGACAAAGTGTTGTAAAATAAGTGAACTATTCCTAAACAAGCTGGAAGGGGACTGGAAACTGTAATTGCAGTAACATGATGAGTCAAGTTACTGGGACTACTTTTTCTCTTCAACTAAAGTAATTTGTCTCTATGATACCTTAAAATGCACACTTGAAATGCAGTTTCACACAAGAAATTAACCTGAGAAAACTGTTAAGGTGCACAAGTACAGGAGCATACCGGAGGGGGGCGTGTACAGGGGACAGAGGGGAATATGTGCGCTTGTACATAAATTATTGGTGCATATGTTAATGATAGGTATACAGTCATTTTGTATTTTTAAAAACAATTAATATCATATATTTTTTATATACAGCTAAATAAAAAGTGCAAAAAACTTACAGGTGCTACCTATCAGGTAAAACCAAAAGTATTCACAGATGTCCAAAACTTATCGTGCATTGAAGCAATACACTTGAGTATTTGAAGTGTTTGTGTTTTCCTTGAAGTGCATCATTGAAAGTAAGAAAAATACAAAATATTAAAATTTTGTAGACGTTAGTACATGGTATGTTGGCAGTAACTACAATTGCTGTTCTCAGAGTGCATGATTTATTTCACTAACCAAATGGATTTTTAAGAGCTTATAGAGTACCTAGCATAGGTACAAGCAGGCAACTTGAGGTACAGCACAGAAAAAGGCTTTTGTATATTAAAAACAGAGACCTTTATGAAGAAGCCTAATTAGTTTGCACCCTGCAAAAAGTAACTAAATTATCTGGAAAATGAGAAATCTCTGAAAATATTTGTTCCATCCATACCAGGAATTGGAACACAGGCTGAATTTAACAACAACATCACTTACAAGCTTCATTATCACGATCCATAGGAAGCATTCATTACTGAAAAAACAAGTTTGTTTCAACATAATTTCCTGAAAAAAAGTGTTCATTTAAAGGTACATTTAGTGAAAAAAAGTAAATTCTGAGACAGTTATCTTTCAAAATTTAATGGCCTTCCCAGGCTTCTCTCTATCTGAAGTGGGGTTATAAGCCTATGTTTCTAATGGAGGTTTACAAGGGAGATAACCACCTACTTACCTTTAAAAGTCACCGATAGTTTATATAACTCTTTTCCTGCCCCCTCAAGGGATATTATTTTAAATATATTTATGTAATCTTAGGATGATACTTTTACGTTATAGAAGAATATTTTGCACTAGGCAGTCTTATGTCGCTTTTATTAATTAATTAATATAAATCCATTCCTTGATTCTGAACCACAGTTGAGCAACTATAATTACATGTATTCCTATTGAATAATTTTGTTTAGCCTTTTACTATCAATAAAAAAAGATATGGTTTCCATAATGAAACCAAATGACTCCATAATAAAGCATCCATTAAGCTCTTACATGATATTAGGTGTTTGTTAGGGGAAGATGATTTTGGTATTGATTTGGGGTTTTTTTTACACCTTAGAGCAAATTATATACAGAAAACAAGATGATCAATTTTAAGTGATGAGATAGTCATATATTTTTGGAACAATTTTGTTTATATTTTTACTTTTCCAGATACAAGAGAATTTTTGAAGATGGCCGATTCTATTGGATATCACATTGAAATCCAGCATATTAAAACTATAATTGTTGGTAAAATCCTGCTCTTACTGAATCATAAGTAGCTTTCCCTTGACTATTTTTAACTTAAAAAAAAATTACTTACTTTTAAGACATTTTGAGAACAGTATTTTGGCCTATATTAAAGATTATATATAGCAAAACCATATATATTTATGTATTCCAACAAAGCCGATATTTCTGAATTCTCCTTTTGATTTCTTTTTGCTTTATTTTTTTTAATTATATTGCATGAATTCTGATATTTGCAGTGCCACCTAGCCAAGGTGTAACTTCTGAGGCCTGGGTTATGCTGCACAGCACTATGCTTAATATTCCCTCAGGGCATTCGACTGCTCTCTAAAATTGGGGTGAGTGGAAGGGTCTCTCACTTCCCTGACTTCTAATTTCTCTGAGCATATGATCTGTTTATCCCTTTCTGGCAGAAGGCACATTTTCTCTGTTTTCTTTGTCCTCCAGCTCACTTTTGCAGCACCTTTCTGCTTTGGCTTGTACCAGACAGTTTAGTTTGCATAAAGGGAGACCCCTAGAAACCTAATTCTTATAAAACCAATTTTCTCCTGAAAAATTACACCTGTATGCTGTATGACTACTGCCTCCAAAGTGTCAGTGTTTTTCCAAAATCAGATAGAATAGTCATCCTGTCATCATTAAAGAAGGTCTTAATAAATATTAAGGGACTTTTTTTTAGTTCAAAATTATCAGTAAAGGGATAATAGGTAAGAGGCTCGGTGCTGGTTGATGAGGATTGCCAAAACTGTAAGTGGGCCAGATGATTTGCAGGACAAATGTTACCTAGCATTCTGGCAAGAATAAACAAGGTAGGAACTACCACTTAGTGTTGTCACTGATAAAGTTATTATGTACTAGTCTACATAGAATGTGATGAATATGTGCTATGTTGATCAATACAAGCAGAAAAGGTGACACCTTTGGCTCTTCGAGACAACCAAAGCCCATGGACAGAGCAAGCTATGTTAGTGTGCAACATTTTCTAGGCAAGGCACAGATTTGAGAGCTGTGGTGGCAGTGGGAACTTTCCTTTGGGAGATACAGTTTCAGAGGGATATAGTTTCAAAGTATTAGTAAGAAGATTAAGTATTTCATAGTATTTTAAGAATACCCGTTTTCAAGCACAAAGAACACTACGCTCGCCTTCACATTGCACTCATTTATGACAGTTTCCAGATTAATTTCAAGATTAACCAGCTGCCTGCTTGCAAGTAGGTAACTTTAAGTAGATTTTCAAGTAGGAGAATGAATATTTATTTACCTGTGTCATGACATCACTAATAAGTTCTTTACTACTGTTACTCCTAACTGAGCTTTACCGGCAACATCTTATTCCCAACTGATCAGGAAAACTTTTGGAAAAATTTGCAAACATCATAAATATTGAAACATATGATTTTCAGATCTCAAACTGAACCCTGGTTATTTCTGATGGGAAGGTTAATTTTCAGACTCAAGGGTATTTTCCCTGTTATATAAAAAAAAGCTCAAAATGAAGAAATTAAGTTCAAAATTCTAGTTCAGTGAGAACACAGAAATCAAGGTTGGCTCATGATAAGAGCAATTTATTTTAAAAGTATTGCATTAGTCATCCTTTGAAGTCTTGGGTAGCCTTATGGAAATTATGATGCAACATGCAATTTACAGAAAACTGTATGATCTTCTGTTTCTGTTTAAATATTCATAAGATATTTGACACTACAGGAAAACAGACAATGGTTTCTGATACACATAAACACAGACTAGATAATCCAATAGTAACTTCTGACCTGACATTTTAGAAAAATGAGCTGATACAATATTTTGTTTAGGGTTTGTTTGGAGCTTGTTTTTGTTGGTGTTGGGCTTTTTGTTTTTGTTGTTTTTTTTTTTTTTTCCAGAATGAAGACAGAAATCCAAGAAAATATTTATTTGCCACTGGTTATTATGAGTTGGTTTTGGGTTTAACTGTGTTTTTTAAACAAGCCAAACTGATGTTATTGCAACAAAAGCAGTATATTGAAAATAGAACAACAATTACGTTTATTTATAAAGTTATTTATCTATACCACAGACTACTAACTTTTTTATCACCTGCCAGGAAGCATTTAGCTCTATCTGGAAAAAATTCATTTAATTTTACAAAACTAAAAGTGAATTCAAAGGAAAACCTGCTATAAATGGCAGCAATGCAGTAATTCTAATTTCTTATCACACAACTTTCAGAAAACATGAAATGTGAGGGGGTTTTTCCCTACAGGAACATATGAACTTTTTCATAAATTTTATACACATAAAATATGCATACTAAATATGGTACCAAAAATAAATTAATAAGGTACTTCACAAAAAGAAAGTGAATAAAACCTCAACCCATCCTGTATAGTATGTAGGTTGAATTTCTTTGATACACAAATATCAAAGTAAAAAATAAAATCTGGAAGCAAGTAATCCAAAACTTTGCTGCAGCAACTAAGTAGTCCCAAAGATGGACTAGCAGTTGGGATTTCTATCTGTGTGCTTGCTCTTATGACTCAAAAACAGAGCTGAGCACTTAATACATTTGTACCTCTTCTATTCCTCTAGCATCAAAAAATTGTAGCAGCAGAACAGTACTCACCATTTCCTCTTTCCTGTCCCTGGAAACTTCAAAAGCTGAATCTGTTCATGTCTAGTTTGAGGAGTTTGTTTCAGGAGGTTTTTTTTTGCTTGGTGGTTTTTTGTTTTATTGGTATTAATTTGTGTTTAAAACTTGCTCTGATCCTTGTAAAGAGAGCTCACTTGTTACAATCATTTTTAATAGGTAGGGGTGAGTAAGAAAGCAAATGGATGATGTGATGCCCTAATGAGAATGTTTGCTGTCATAGAGATTAATAGGGAAAATAGATTATACCATCAACTGTTGCTGGATTGGATCTGAAATCTTGGCAGTGTGAATAAAATAATAATTACTGATGATGGAGAGTGTGACAAAGAGTGTAAATAGATTTTTGGACAGTTCCTAAATAATACAAATTCTAATTACAAAGTACATTAATTGTTTCTAAATGAAGCACTAAAACATCAAAATAGCTAAATAGTATTGTCATTTATGAGATTATACTTTTGGTAGAAAGAAATGGAAAAGCTAAGTTAATACTATAAATAGTTGAAGAACTTTATAAAAGACAGTACAATCACTTTGTTCCGTGGCTTACTTCACAAGATAGCATGAGGTATCAGCAACTCTATCTGCAAAGAGAAGGGAAGATAGATCATACTTTTTTCATTTTTTCCAGTGCATGATCTAGCAGTCACCCTTTCATATAATTATTGCACTTATTTGTGCAAATAGAAACAATGGTCTTAAACTGTTTATTTTCTTTCTACTAAACAGACAAGGGGGCCACAAAGAGGAGTACAGCATGGACCTTCAGAACAACTACCATAACACAGCTGTAGCAGCATGTTATGAAAACACTTTGCAGAAGATTTTTTTAAAGTTTTTTTTTTTTATCTCCAGAGTTTGAGACAGAGCCTGGAAGATCTTATAAATTAACAAAATAAAATCTAGACAGTATTTTCTTAGATAATCCTCAAACACTGCAAATTTTGCACTTTTCCTTTTCTCAGCTGAATACAAACTTGCTATCAGCACGCAGCAATTACTCAAGAGCAGTATAAATTGTGATCATGGGATGAAATGATGACCTACAGAAGTTGTGCAAGTAGTCATATCAGCCACTTGTCCTAAAGTAGATGAGAATAAATTCCTGTCTGTTGCAAGTGTAGTCTCTTTTATCCTGTATTTTTCTTAATTACATATTTTTCTTATTTTTCCCTGGCTGATACATTGAATTTTAAAACTGTATGTGTAGCAGTGGGCAGGCCACTGAGAATCCCCTGGTGGCCTGACCACTCACAACTCTACTTTCCACCTGTCCCTCCCCTGTTCACCCAAGACTGGCCAGATGTCACTGGCCAGTCATTTGCCGATTGGCTTGTCTCTTGCCTTGCCCTCCCCCGACAGAGGGCATAAAAGACCTGGGTGAGAGATGGGCTGGACCAGTCTTGCCAGGGTCTCCCCAACACAGCTTGTTCTATGCATGACCCTTTTCCCTCCGTGAGGGAGAATAAAAGAACGCTGATATAAACGCAACTGGTCCATCTGTCTCTACCAGCGAACAGCTGCCGCCGTTCAGCCCAAGACCAGAGTTCCTGGGATAAGGAGCTACTGAGGACTGGCTTCGGTGGCCCAGAGGAACCCATAGACGAAACACCCAAGATACATGTATGCATTCTGTAAAGCCCATAGCAACGTTTTTGGTTTGCTTCTTCCCCATAGTACACTCTTATTATGGAGTTAGCTGCAAATAAGCATATTGAAATGAACTTCAGGGAGTTTATTTAATTTATTTTTATGATTCCTGGTTGGTTTTTTTTCCTAAAAAACCCATGACGCATTTCCTGACATCATAATTAAAGGGATTTTAGGAATAAAGTCAGAGTGTATTTGTAGAAAGACTAAATTGACAACACTGGTTTTATATGCAAGATTAAAGCTCTGCAGACAACAGTTATTTGCTAGCAGTAAATTATACCACTATATACACAGTATGTATATAAAGTGTGAGGATAATGGCAAAATGAATACTAATCAGTCACATAATGAAGACTAAAATGACCTCTAGGTTACACAGAGGATCGAATAGTATGATAGCTGGTGACAGCCACAGGACACTTTGATAACATATCCAAATATAATTAGAGACAGTTCTTTTATTATCAAAAGCGAACTACTTCACTAAGAAACAGGCTCTGAAAGACATAATTTCCAGTTGCAGAGACAATTAAATACCTATTTCTATGGAAACTGCAAAGGATTTCCTGTGACACAGACCAGTGTCACATTTCCTATCCATTTAGTCAACTTTTTAACAGCTTTAAATTAATTATTTTACACATGATTTTATTCTATCATTGATCATAACCTCTATCTCTAAAGTGTGAAGGTCATTTGAATGAGAAAAAAAAATGTTGCTATAGTAAACAGAAAAGGAAATAAAATTCAAATAACTGCTTTCCAAAGGGAGATATAAGAAGTTTCACAACAAATACTTTTGGTTTTGGCATTTGTTTGCTTTTTTTCTTCTTCTTTTTAATAAACCAAAGACTTCTCCTCTTAAAACACCTAGTTGCAATGAACTACAAGAGCGATTCACATTCTGTTACTAGTTAAAATTTTGCTTGCTTTGCATAGGAGTAAAGGTTTCTCTTTATAATAGTCATGCATGTTAAGGGCTTGCTTTTCCTCTTTTTTACTGAAGCTTTGAGCACAGTGAAAAATTAAACATTGGGAATTTATCCCATTGCACATTTTGAAGATTGATGAAACTCTATCTACCTTAAATGACATCCTGAATACATGGAATTGTGAAAGTGGGAGCTATGAAGTGAAACAGCAAAGTTATTTGTGATTTATAAGCTCCCAAAGGCTTTACATCAAAACAACAGGAAAGGTTTTCATATGGTCTAGAATGAATTCTGCTTCTTAGCAAACACAGAGAAAAACCCCTAAGAATGAAAATTGATTTAAAGGATCTAATCTTCCTGCAGGTGAAAGCACACCCCTACTGCTACTTTTTCTAAATAAGACCCTCAGTTTTATTCCTAGCACCAAGCATTTCCTGTCTTCTGAAGGATTTATTACTCTGCAACCTGAGTTTCCAGCAAACAGTTCTCTTCCTCAAGAGATGAGATTAATGGCCTTAAACTTTTAAAGGATTAATTTATAATTTTGGAATTTTAAGTTATATTATGGAAAGTTACAGTAGATATAAGCTGTCACAAACTGAGCTATAATTACAGCAGGTTTATGCAGCTACTCAAAAAGCTCTTCTTGATGTAAAGTAGAAAAATTCACTTATGACTCATCTAACCATCTATATGCACTCATATATATTTATCTAACTGTACCTTTTCTTCATTTTAGCAAAGACCATGTGTATTCAACACGGCTGACACTGGAACACAAACAGCAATATCCAGTCGGAGACACTGACAGTAAAGCAACACTGCACTCGCCGGTACAAAGGCCTTCACAAAACATATGGGGGTAAAGGCTCCTCACTCTCCATCCCCTGCTGCAGATCCCACAAAGGCCAGTCCCACTCTGACACACTGCAAGTTCATGGAGTGCCACCAACCCACACAACCCAGCTCTTATGGCTGCACCACCTTCCTGGGGGAGCTTGGGGTCTGCGTGAGGCATCTCGAGGCAGAATCACCCATCCCAGGCCATTCTTTAACTACACTAACAGATAAGGACCTATTTTGGAAGGGAGATAGATAAGCTCAACAACAAAACACATTCACATGAGCATATCGAATAAGGTCTGTGCAAATGCATCTGTGCAAAATAGATACATTCTTTTCCTAAAACTTTTCAGCACTTCTTCCAGCTCCCTTTCTTCCTGTGCTGAGAATGACTTCAAAAAATAGATATGTGGTTGTAGCATTTCATCATCTACCCAGAAAGCTTTAGGTTATTTTCTTTGACCTTTGTTTTTGATTTTGGTTGGGTTTTTTTTTTATTTTGGGGGGTTTTGGTATTTTTTTTTGTTTGTTTGGGTTTCGTTTTTTGTTTACTTGCTTTTCAGGTTTGGGGTTTTTTTATATCTTCTGCAAGCATCTGAACTTTGAGAAGATCATTCATATGGTTCTACTGGAACTTGGGAGAAGTCACAGAAAGTTACTTAACCTGACAGCTGTCTTGTGCGTACTCAGTATGAAAGCTGATTTAAGAGAGATTTCAGGGAAAGCCTGAGGCTGTGTTACCTCTCCAGGGTGATGAGAAGCCAACACTGCTTGGAACATTTGAACAGAGTCCTGGCACGCAGAAAGGAGGTCATCTCCACAATTTGAAAGCTGGCAGTATTCAGCTTTCTGTTATGGCATATCCCCTAGCAAATATTATTTGATATAGGTAAAGGATATCTTTGTGTCACTACTTTTATCTTTTCACTGATAGGATTAGTGTGCATTTTTTTCCTTGTCTGAAAATTTTGGCCAAGTTTTGTATTATATCTTAACTAAGAGAACTGAATTCTGTTTTACAGAAATCTCACTTGCTGAAAAAAACCCAGATCATTCAGACACCACAGCCGCTAGGGCTCTATCATCTGCTCCAGTGTGATGGGAGCATTTTTTCATGGGTACTGTATTTCAATTAAATATTGAAATCTATGAAAATAAAAGATGAAGAGTTTTTTCTCTCTGTTTCTATAAGCAGGATGGTTATATAATTTTGTGCTGATCTACTTGAATTATAAAGACATAGAATAGGCAAAGATAACTAAGAAAATTTAATTTCATTGAAGACCTCACCTTATCTTTTTAATTTTTTTCCCCTCTTACCCAGAGATGAGAGGCAAATCTGCACATATACACATAATGCAACAGAATATTCAAAATATGTAATTCTGGAATTTTCTCAAATTTTTTTAGAGAACACCAAACCTTTATCAGGCAAAAACCCTACTTTCCTAATATAGCCAAAACAGACAAACATTCTAAACCAACCCTCCAAATTACCATTAAATAGCTACTTCTTCAATCAGGAATGTTTCAGGAAACTGCATGGTTCATAAATAAACGATCTCATTGCTACTTTCATTAAGAAACCTGCCAATGCATTGATTTAAATAACAGATATATAGAGGCTTTCTGTCAAAATGATGGGAGGGGTGAAGTTTGTTGACTATTTCAGCCATGCCCACAGAAGGGTGTGACTGAAGGCATTTCAGAAGAGGAAATTTGGTCAGAGCAGCAGCAAACCCCCTTGCAGACACCAGTGGAGCTCCACTACACAGAGGAGTAAAGTCTCAGGGACAACAGGAGCAAAGTGCAAAGTCACTCATCTGCTCTTAAAGGTTTCATAACTACCAAGAGGAAAAACACTGGTGGTGTGGAGCCAGACTGGTCCAGAGTAAGGCAGCACACAGGCAAAAGCAGCTGTTGCTGTACAGACACCCTGGCTGCTTACTGCTATGAGGCTCACAGGCAGTATGGAAAACCCAAATGCTTTGGGCAGCTCAGCATTAGGGCAGACACATGTGTTCTTTTTCTCTGCTAAACGGCTATGGCAGGGGTCTTCCACTGTCTGACAGGAAGTTTCAAATGAGTTAGAAAACACAGATACCCATTTCTACAATTTTACTAAATCTATGTTCATATACTCCTTTGAGAATTTCTATACATATTGGAAGAACATGGTTTGGGCAGGTTTATTGCTCATTGCATTTTGTTTAGCTGTCCACAACTGATACTGTCCTTCTTAAAATTATTTTTCTTAATGGAAATATCCCTTCGAGATCAGCAAGTTGTGGCATTTATAAATCATCTTGAAAACCAGGATTAAGCATTTCTGAGGTTTTGAAAACATAACCACTTGTATATTGTGGCTGAGTGATTGAAACAGACAAGTGATGCAAATTCCTTATAGTGATGTTTCACAGACTTCTGACATTACTTTACTGCAATAACAACTGTTAATTAAATTCACTCAACTAGAACATATTCTAGTAATCAGACTTAATTTACTGAGAATTTCACATTTTAAATTATTAAAGATGAAAGGTACAAAAGAACCTTTTATCAAGCCTGCTGCACTTTTCACAGTATAACTTCTATAGATTTCTTATAAAGAAGCAATCTAAATCAACATGTCCACTACAACATAAATATGTTTCTTTTTCAATGTCATAGCTATTATTCATGCAAAGATCATCTTACTAACTCTTCTTTTTGGTGTCATAAATATATGCAGTCATTTGTCAATAGTCTCATCCTCCCTAAGAACATTTTTTATGTGAAGGTTTTTGGTTTTCCTTTTGCTGCTTGTGAAGATGTCACACTTTCTCATGGATGTGTTATTTCCTTATTCTTCCTATATATGACAAGTCTTAATATTCAGGATGCTAAGTTACCAGTGTTCACATTATATTCCACTACTTGGACTCAACAAGACCTATACAGCTCAAATACATCATATTAACTGTCTATTGCATCATCACCACCAAGGCAGGAAAAAAATTATAGTTATTTCCACTGGTCCTGGGTAGTATCTGAAGGAAACTTTACCCTAATTTAATGTAGCTGACAGCACAGTATCCTGTAGTGACATGGCCACATAATGTTAACTGGTAATGTCACATCCCCTGCATGTCAGTGACCAGTGAAAATAGTTGGAAGATGTTGGACACCACATAATGGCAGTGTCATCACAATCAGGAGCTCAAGCAGCTCAGCAATGCAGTGAGGATGAAATCCACAGTATCTTTTCTATTTCCTTTTTAAGCTATTTTAACTGCATAAGGAGTTGTAGGAAAACACTACTGCTACCTCTTTACCTACTTCCCTATAGTTATTGTATTGAACAATGCAGATAACGCACATCTAATGAGTATTTCGTTCACTCTGCTTCAGATCAGGCAGAGCACAGTGAGTTTCACTGAGACTGGTTAGTGTTCATGCAGAACATCATAGAAAGCAAAGTGTAAGCAATTACTTTCTCTATAAAAATGTAACTACCTTTAACACATATATTCAGTGGGGAGGGGAGAAAATAATCCAGGATACTGCTAGCACTTTGTGGCTATGCTTCTGCAGTCATTGCTACAGTTATGCTAATACGTGGATTCAATTCTGCAAATGCATTTTGCTGCTTGTCATGGATTTTACCATACATCAAAAATAAATTACTACAGAAGGAGCCTAGTATAACAAAATTTCAAGTTTTCTGAGAGCTTTTGATTGCCTTCTCTCATTAACTGCTACTGAAAACTGTTCAATAAATTATAACAAAATAATAAAGGAGATCATTGCTTTTAATAGTCAAGTTTCTATATTGCTTATCTGTGTAAATGATTAAAGAATATATTAAATCCTAAAGAACAGAGTAAAGCCTCATGAACAAACCATATTCCTATTTTGTCTAAAGATGTCTTATTCCCCTAGCATTTCAGTGAAGTAGTGGGTCCATCCATGCTGTTGTGTTCCATGACAGCAATGCTCTGGGGTTAAGGCAAGTAGCTTGTTGTGAGAAATATCATTCCTATGACACTTGGCTAACACACCCATTCTAAACCCTTTTTGGAGAGATCCTTATTGCCAGAATTGTTTCCAAATTCAATAACATTTGATGATGGGGGACAGAAACGATAGGGGAGGGGAAGGAAGGGGAAACAAGAGGGTGACAAAGAATAAAAAGGACACAGTGTTAATCTTACTGAAGGTAAACATGGGATTCTATTTACTGGGTCTTCCGAATGACAAGAACAATTCCAGTTCAGCAGAAATTCCTAATCATAGAGGCCTGGAGCTAACAGAGCTCTCTGAGAGTAAAAGCACAACCCAAGGAGGTTAGTTACTGGTCATTAAAGGAATGTAGTCTTTACAGCTGTGTGGAAGTTGATTTACAGGCTATAAATGAGAACAAGAACATAACTAATAAATTTGATTTGGTCTGATACAAAGATAATAAAAAAACAATAACAAGAAAACATGCAAGAGAGTCACAATCCTTATGAGAATGAGAACCAAGAGAGAAGAAAGAGAGAATTATTTCAGCATTATTCTCTGAAGTTAAGGATGCAACACCTGTCCTGTGCCAATACTTCAACATCCACATGGAGCCACCCCTCTTCAGTAAAAGAAGAATGCTACTTTTTGCTTTCCTTCTTCCTATATTTTATATATGATTTCTGAAATTACAGAATTTCAAAGAGCAATCTATGTCTGTGTCATGTCTAACACAAGGAGGCAGATATCACAGAATCAATTTACAATAAAGGCGAATGCAACAACAGATGTGACAAGAAAAGACCTGAGATGATGGCAGGGGAAGAAGTTTGTGGACAAAGATCAACAGGGATTGAAGCATAGCTGTAATGTAGGAAAAGGTGGTGTACTGGTTTAGGGCATATTTGGAGAGTGGACCTCCAAAAGAGTCTCATTCAGAAGAGCAGATTTCAGCAACTGCTCACCCCAAACTGGTTCGGGAAAAACTTCCTTTGAGAGAAGTTGAAAATATTTATATACTAAACAAAATGAATAGTATTAAACAAATTGAACCTCTAGTTGTTTTGAAGAGTCAATGAGTTAGAGAAATCCCTCTTTGGCTGTGGCTCAGTCAGGTTCAGTCCCTTCAGAGCTCGGGCCCGGTGCCCAGGCCCGGCGTGCTGTTCGTGGAGGGGGCCCTCAGGCAGGTGTCCTGATGTCCTGGACCAGAGAGAGATGCTGAACAAATCCCAGAGAAGGAACAACAGTCCAGGTAAACTTATTGCTTCAGTCAAAGAGGAAAAAAAAACAAAGTGAAGAAAAAACAGAGGAAAAACTCCCTGTCTCTCACTTCCTGCTAGAAGCTGAAAAAAGTAGAGTCCAAGAGCGCAAACTCTCCCCTTATCTTTCTACTGTCTCGTTGTTGCTGCTACCGGAGTCGAAAGAATGTAAACATAAACAAAAATCTGTGCCAGCTTTTCTGTGACTGAATTAGAGGGACAAAAACTCATTTCTGAGCAGAGCAGATTATATGGAATATATAGCATAAAATACATAACATAAAATCACCCTAGGACAAGTGGTTAGGGAGTAAAAGGCATTGGGCAACTGAGAGAATAAAATCTTCTGTTGCACTTAAAGAAAGCCCAAACCAAAAAAAACCCCACAGCCACAACAGAGGTACTTGGTTTGAGTTGTCACTCATTCAAGTGGTTCCCTTCCTTTCTACATCTGGCACCTGAATGAAAATATAAGACCGTTATGAGGAAGGAAAGAATTTCCTGTAGTCAGTGATGCAGAATCCAAGTTCTGAGTTCTGTTACATCAATTACAATGTTCCCCAAATAAATGTTTTAAAAGGAAATGTTAATGTACTATTGAATCAGTAGAATGTCTTAAAACTACAAATTTTGACCCTTTTTTAAATGAAGTGTGTTTCTTGTTATACTACACTGCATTTTTGATGATTAGGCATTAACATTTCTTAGGCTCTTCACACAATAAAAAACCTCACCCTACACACACAAGCAAGCAACCCCCACATATCAGCTAAACCCTACATAGTCTGATTAGTTCCTACCTCTAATTTTTCAAAGCCATATTGGCATCAACATAGCCTCACATATTAGGTCTGTATCATCAGATTTCCCTTCTCAATTTTAAGTATTTTCACCAAAAAAGATATGCTCTATTTACATAAAGATTGGCCAAAGCCTATGCTACATATATACGAACATTATTTTATATTTTGTATTAGATTCTTAAAATTAACTTTTAATTATTTTGACCCCGTGTTGATGATGAAATTTCTGAGCCATGCTTATTTATTTTTTCATCTGATACCATTTCAAAACATTTTCCCATCTTCCTGCTATAAGCAATTTTAGTGTTTCCTAAATCTGTGTGTGCCTTCTGAATTCATGATTGGCCTAAAAAACACTTTATTTGTTTTGTTCTTCCCTAAAGATATGAAAAGCATAAAAAATTACAGTATCTGAATATAAGAACTTTTGTTGAAAGAAAAAAGCTTACTTCACAGTTTGTATTCTTTAGCCACCTATTTTTCATTGACTTCTTGTCAAAACTGATAATAAATAACAAAATTAATAAGATACCTGTGGACATTGGTGTTATTTCATAATAACCAAACGGACTCCTATAACATGAAAAAGCAACTAATAAAGTGTCACTTAAAGCAAACAAATATAAGCCAAAGGCTAAGCCTAGGAACAGTATACCAGTAATGTAATAACATATTGTTCCCATCAGGCTTCGTTACAGTTCCTGGATTTATTTAATTCTATTCATGCCTAGCACAGCTCTCAGAAAGAGCTATTAGAATATATCATCTAGCTTGTCACAAAAAGAAATACAAGTCATCCATTTCAATCTAAAAGTAAACTGGAAAAAAAACCCAGCTAAATCACCTTTACCTACTATTCCAACGTGTTCATTCTTTGTTACTGTTAAAGTTTCTGTGACATCTGTAAAATGATAATGCATAGCAAAACTGAGGTTTTGGGACTAGAAGGCCTTATGACCATAAGGCCTCTGAGATATAAGCTGTGATTTCTGCCCAAAATACAAGGCTGAAGAATGCAAGTTTAGGAAAACAAAGTAAAGGTCGAAAAGAGGAAATAATTTCCATGTTTTAAACATTTTAAATAGATGTTTGTATTGCTTTCTTTTATTTCTAAAGGTCTCAATATGTGAGAACTTTAAAATGCCACAGCGAGGAAGGACGTAAGTTCAAACACCTGTTTCTTCCATTCGTAAGACAGGAGAAAGGAAGGGTCTCAGTGGCTGTCACTGTAAGGAATCCCAATTTCATTGGTTTTTTTAGTTGGTTGGTTTTTTTCTGTGCACCCTGTCCCCATACGCCTCAAAAGAAAACAATAATTCTACATGTTGTTCTAGTGCAAAATGCTGTGCAACAAACTCAAGTTAGAACATAATCTTCATAAACAGAATGAATAGGCATTACTTTCGAGTGCCATATTAAAGAATACAATGAAAATGTGATGGTACTCTTCTCCATCTGATCTAAAAGTACTTTGACTCAACTGATGAAGTGCATCTTTAGTGAAACTGAGTGAAAACAACACATTTATACATCTTTTTTAAGAAAAATTAGAGAAAAAGGAACCATGTATGTTTTCCCCTTCTAAATTAAACAAAAATAATAAAAGGCAGTATTATATATGTTTGCTTTCAACAAAGTTAGTACTTAAAGTACCTTTGTCTATGGCAAATTATTATTTTGGGATCATAGCTGTGACACTTCTGCAAAATAGTTTATAAACGAAAAAAGATTAACACTCATTCAATTGTGAACATAACACTAAGTTAATTTTGTTGATTCCAACTGCCAGTCTCAAACCTAAGTAACAGAAAACAGATAAATTCCACAACCAGAATTTTACTGACTACATAGCATACTGAAGACTGATTTGGTCACCTTATATTGCAGCTAAGAATTTGAGAAATACCAACAGGCATTTTAGTTACAACTTTTTGTTGCAAGATACCGCACTAAACACTAAGAAATCCTTCCAATTTTTATGTATAAGGAATTCACAACCTAAATTTGCTAATCACTAGTGTATTTAGATGTTCTTTAGTGTAGTAACCAGAGGAAAAATGGAAGGTTCTTTTATTTTATCTACTTACATCATTGTGCCTTTCCTATTTTCAAAAGAAGTGCTCTTTTATTAATTTTTGAAAGTGACAAATTCTTAATCAGTTGTAGTAAAGTTGTTTTTATCAATTTTCACATCAATTTTCAACATGCAAGTCTTTGTAAACCAGTCAACATATTTTATAATTCATAAGAAGTAACTTATTCTAAATCACTTCAGAAAAATCAAGCATAAGAACACTTCCATGAGAACTGTTCATAAATACATTATAATCCTCTTAAATGGTCAGGAGCTTAGTGCTGCAAAATAGTCACTTAGGAGGGATTCAGTTGATTAAAAGATAACTGTACCAGGCTGAAGAAGCCTAGACCTCACTTTCAAAGGAAAATTACTGTCACTGATCATACTCAGATGGGATGGATTGCTTCTGGCTTGGACCTCGCTCTCACACACTGCTTACAGAGATCTATACGACAAGCCTAATCTAGGTACCTGAATTTCACATTCACAAGCTTAGGTAAAAGAAAACATATAACTAGATTTCATTTATTCATTTTAATCAGAGCACATTTAAGACAAAAAACTTCAGCTAGGTGTCTCACCTTCACTAATTGCCTCTAGATTCTCTAGTCAAATCATCCAGATCATCTATAAAACTCTCTTCTCTCGATAAGGTGGAATCAAAGCCTTAAGTAACCTGAAACCATTTGCTCAGGGGCCTTCAGAAATGGAAAACTTCTGGAGTAACCTAATTGAAACTTGCCACTTTTTAATTATATTAAATAATTGCCTGTGTTTCCAACTCTGTGACTACAAGCCCCTTAAGCCTTTTTAATTTTACACTTCCTATTTGAAGTCAAAGATCTTTTTCTGTACTCAGTTTTGATAGTTAACAGCCATACCACAGCTGGAATGTTTTTTTCCTGAATCACATCAGCAAACAAAGCCCCAGACCCCAGAACTACTAAGCAATTTCAGCCGTAAGAAGACATCCTGAAGGAGCAGTTCCAGTATCTGCCTGGGAGCGACAACCTTTTTGAAGTATGAGGCGTCAGAAGTCTCTCCTGTTTCCTGAATATAGTACATTTTAGTATTTCAAGGTATTAGTCATGGTATTTTCATTTATTTCACTTTTTTGTATTCCCTTTGCCTTGTGCTCTGCAAATAGGAGTTTTCAGTAAAAATAACAGGGGTACAAAAGAGTACAGTTTTCTGCTGTTGATTATTCTCTAATTACAGGGATTTAATTTTTGCTCTGGAAAATGTAGCATTTTTGTCTACTAGCTGAGTGAAATGAGGAAGAAGAACACCCAGATTTCAACTTGGATTCAACCAAATCCTGGATCTGGTTTCCACCAATTATTTCCAGTATTTCACTTATCCTTACCTATGTCTCTCTTTCCTTTCAATCACAGTTGAAAAAACATTTCTGTCTATAGAAGACAAGCTTTACTGGGGTAATACTGAAACTTCCTTTTGGCCAAAACGGTTCCAAAACGGCCCATAAGTTTTCATTTATCTGAGAATGAATTCCACAGACAACTTGAGGTGTTTTTCCTTCAGCTATGTAGTAAATGGTGATAACTGGGAACACAGGCTGGATATTCACCCCTTCACTGCCAAGTGAAAATATGCACCAGCTTTGACAAGGCAAGATCAACACATGTAATTGCATGACAACCTATGTGATCGATGGGTATTTCAGCTTCACTTGCCTGGCACAAATTAAGTCATAGGAACTGTCAGTGAATTTATAAGTAACTTCGTTTCTTGTCTCCTGATGTACCAAATTTTATTTAAACAGACAGCATGAGAAAAAGAAATTATGATGTCCCACATATTTGTTAAAATTGGGGCAAAATGTCTTTCAGCTACATTCCATCACGTGCATTATTGTGATCTCTAGGCAGACAGCTAACAGACTAGTGGATCACCAAAGGGCTTGGATGGAAATTTTAAGTTCAGAGCTTTTACTTTACTAACTGTAACCTGAAGCAATAATGAATCACTTTCAAACAGTGCAAAAGATAAGTACAAATACCACCAGAATCAATATCCTGGGGATTTTATCATTGCAGTATCATTATGACCATAACTTAGCTTAAATATTATCTAAAAATGAGTTTAATGACTTAAAAGCACCAGAAAAATTGAACAGAATATATAAACAAAGGAAAAAAAAAAAAAAGACTACTTTTCCCCTAAAAAAAGACAAATAATAATAAGAAGAAATCAAATCAAAAAGTTCAGACCTTCAGTTGAAATTATGTGATAACCATATCAGACATTGAAACCTCTGGCTGAACCAATGTCTCCAGTTTTGAGATATGAACAGGAAAAGCCTAGGAAAATTAGTTCCTTAAATACTAAATATTTACTAGAAAACATTTTGATTTAATTCCTTATTTCTCCATTTACCTTTATATTTGATACTGACACTTCAAGAATTCCGCAATAATCCTTTTTTCTAATGAAATTCCAGAGACAAAAACCTTTTATTATTCTGTTAGGAACTCTGCCTTGTGCTGCACCACTGCACTTCAGTACTGACCTATAAAAGCAGTCTTGTCTGGAGATAAGAGTAACTAGGTCTGCATCCTCAGTGAAGAAAAACTGATGGTTGTTCCAAAATTTATAATTATATATATTATTAACTAAACAGTTCTCAACTAGAAACTATATTTGCTTGAAATATATGTCATTTTGCAGAAATTATTAAAAGAAAATGCTTGAAAATTCTCTGGTTTAGGATATTTGGAAAGTGAACAGTATAAGTGGTCAAGGTACACTGTTGACTTACATTTTCAGTAACACAATGGAATTAACTGTCGGTGATTCAAAGTGAGTTCAAGTTGTTATTCATTGTTTAGAATAATTTTCACAGTGAATTATATCATTCCTATCCCCACTTTAGTAAATACTTGTTTTGTTACAACTTCAACTTCAGAAACCAGATTTATATAAAACAAAATGTTCAAGGCAATAAGCAAACAAAGAAAGACCTGTAGTTCTCTTGGAAACAAAACTTGGCTATGAGAACAATTTATTGACTGCACTCCTTGTATGGGAAAAAGAGTGATGATTGTTAACTTGAGGAAGGCTAATATTCAACATATAAGTAAACTAATCTTCTGCAAATTCCTTGCAGACATGAGATCTAAGCCCACTGATCTGATTGTAACCATTAATAAAAGACCATTACTTCAATTTAAGGAAGAGCACTCCACTAGAGCTTGCCCCAAACTAAATTAAATTCAAAATTACAGTAATGGAAATAAGTGAAAAGAAACATCAACAACAAAGTGATGTAGCAAAATTAATATGAAACAAAATTAGGAAGACTGTGGTGGTTAAAGTGCTACAATTCGAGTACAATTTAAGAAAGTGAAATTCTGAATGTTTTAAAATACAGGAACCACTCGAATGATGGGCTGAAATTTTCTAGTACCTTCTTTACTCTTCCCTTCCCTCTGTTACACAGAAGGGAACCATTTCCCGAATGATTTACTAAAATTGAACTAACCCTTCGACAGGTGGGAAAACACACTGCTTTACTTTCCAGACTAGTGCTGCAGCACCAGTACGGGTAGCTCTTTATTGTCTTCATCTGTTCCAGATATGTTTCCTTTTGGCATTTGTGATTTAAATAGCTGTGAGTAGGTGAAATAAAATTACTTAATTTAAATGGCAAGGGTGGGAAGCTGTGATACAACTTACTCTGTCTATTATTTTGTCTCACAATGACTTTCAAGGAACAAATTAGTAGCCTGTAGTTTTTCAGTATCTGATGATTTACAGCAAATTAATTTTTTCTGTGCTTTTCTTCCTAGATTCCTTTCTGCAGTTGGAAGTCAGACTGATCTCTTACAATAATTTGGTTACTTTTCTGTTTACTATAATAGCTGATAGATGTCCACATTAACAACTGAACTGGATCCTTGACCCCAGCAGCTCTTTTTACTTTTGAAATTATTAGAACAGATTATAAACTCCAGTGGCCAAGGGCTGGGAGGAAGAGAGCCTTCAAGATATAGTGGGTAGCAGGTAGAGAACTGCAAATGTGTAGGAAATGACATGTTTTCTTCATTCATAGACTGCAGTGAGGGGGATTGGCATTTTGGGGGAATGGGGAGTGGAGTGTGTTGCTGTAGTAGCCCCTCGGTGGGCTGATGATGGAGGATACAGTGCTCAAGTCAGGCTTAGGGAGAAAGCCAAAGTTCCCATAGCTACTGAGTACTTCTGTATTTATGATCTCGGAGACACATAAATTCAGTTACTTGTTTTCACTACTATAGAAAGCACACAATTAACTTATACAGAGCTTTCAACACACTACATGATTACGTAGTTTCTGAATACCAAAATATGTTATAAAGATTTCAGATTTTGTCAACCTTCGATACAACTCTCATTCCAAGAAAGTATGATGGTGAAATAGAAAGCTTAAGAAAAATTAAAAGTATTTCTATTAACAGCATGAAATCCAAAATTCAATTGTTTTATCTTTAAAATTAAAAACTTAACATTTTCCCAGTTGTTTTTTCAGTTCTTAGCTATACAATCCCCACAAAGCTCACAAATTATAGCTATCATCAGTTATTTAGACAAAGAAATGTCATACCAACAAATCCCGTTGCCTTCTACCCTCTTCAGAAACAAACATTTGAAAAATTAAAGAAAAAATTTCTTGTTCCACAATAATTTTTTTTTCCTAATGAAATACTTAATATTTAATTGCTTCTGGAAAGATGAATTTAATCAACATTATTTTGAAGCTAATAATGAACATTTCACACATCCCAAATGGCAGTTTCAGTTATCACTCATGTATCTATCTAACTTACCTGAATGGAAATAGTCCATTATGTATAGTAAAAAAGGTAGAGCTCATAAAAAAAAAATGTGAAGAGAGAGTTCTACACTGTACTGGATCCTAAGAGAGCTGACGGCTTTGAATTTTTCATTTTATTTCACTTACTGGAAAAGATAAACCAATACTTTCCAGAGACGTCAATCTATTCACACAGGTCCCTCATGAAAAATACTCATTTATTTTATAACTCATGGCTGAAGAGATGATTGCTGAGGTTGAAAGTTATTGGTATATCACTGAAGTCTGCTAAATGATCTGTATCAGAAGATCTGAAGTTGTCACACACTTTGCTTTATGAAGATCTTTCTAGTTTTGAAAATTTCTATTTTTGGATCCTTTCATAGAAGTAACACACCAGCTCACACAGTTTGTGAGAGCCCTGTGTCCTTTATATCACGGCCAATGCTTTCATCCTAACTCTTAGTAGGCTGCAGGAAACATTCTGAGGGAGGAAAACCATTGGTATTACCTGATTTTGCAAAGTTATTCTTGAACACTAAGTATTAATTGAAAGTCTATGTGTCACTGTCTTCCAGTTTGAGACTGCTAAACCACTGCAGATGCACAAAATTTCTGAATTACTGTGTTAGTACATTAGTCAATCCTAGTTGTTTCAGAACCAGGTATCTGACTCCAGCATAATCCCCCATTTGGCCTTTTTTTTGTTTGATTTTCTTTTTGATCAATGTAAGGTCTTTGCCAGATAGATTTTTTTAATTTGTAAACACTCCTTAGTCAAAGTATGCCTTCTTTATGAAAGATCTGCCACAAATACAAAAGCCAAGTTCCCACTCATTTTTACACATTGTCTCTTAAATATTTATTCATGCAAGAGAAAAAAATATGCACAAGGTGTCTAAAGGTCATAATTTCAGTTTGAACCCCATATTGATTTGTTTTCTTAGTTCCACTCTGTGAAATTAAAAGTTTGGTTTTTACCTTGATTTTTCAAGAAATTATGTTAAAAGTATTTCACTACAAACATAGTTGTGTTTTTGTAGCCATATCTGAAGAATTAATTCAGGACCATATGTTAGTGATCATATGAAACATCTACACATCAGGCTGGGGAGCAGAGTTATGTGCAGGAATATTCTCCAGTCCTATATTGTTCTAAAGGATTATATCAATATGTTTAATTGCTAAATTAATATTCTATCATCTTTATTAGGACATTTATTTCAATATTTTTCTTGGTTTAAAGGAGCTATCACAATACAATGATATAGAGAACAGAATAAGAATACCAATATATTTTCCAATAGATAGTAGTACCAGTAATTGTATGATTAAAATATATTTGTATACTATTACCCTGGAAATTCATGCAGTAAAGCAAGAAATATTTTTAATTAATTCAGCATTTAAAAGCTGTAAGAAATTTGGCTAGGTAGGACAGGGAAATAAAAACTGAGCTGAGAACCACAGAGAAATAACTTAAGACTTGAATATGCATCCATTTTCTCTGATTTTGGAACTAAAATAATTTCATGGGATACAAAATTTGCTGAAGAGTTCTTTCCAAGCATACCTTTGGGCAAGTTCACTCAAAAATATGTTGAGTGCTTCTATTATATTATACAGCTGTATTCACTAAAGGTCCATTAACACTATCCATATTTTTATTACTTTCATTTGTCTTCCCCCCCAGTCCAGAACACCTAAAGGACAAGTTAACATGGCAAAGATACTGCTAAATTCTGCATTTTTCTTCTTATAAAATACTTTGTGCAGGTTGTCAGCAAACATGTGGATACAGTACTTGCACAAAAAACAAACCAACCGACCAACCCAAAATACTCCCTCCTGCCCCCACCACCCCAAAAAAAACCCCAAACCAAACCAAAACCAAAAAAACTCAAACTAGCAACCATATGCAAAAACCACCACCCCAAGAACAAAAAAAAACAAACCAAACTAAAACCAAGTAGATTTTTTTTTTCATTGAAATTACAAAATTCACCTCTATGGAATTCATAGTGCTTGAAAGGACTTGTTTTAATAGAGCATACATTTAGCTGATAGAGTTATAGTGCTTCATTCGTTAAGCAGATAAGAACAGAGCTACATGACAGACTCCATATTCTTAAACTGAGGCAGACAATTTATTTCAATACCACATAACATTCATTGAAAATAAAAAGATCTTTAAAAATAAGGATATAGCTTCTACTCTCTTCACAAGCTGTATTTTATTTTATTGTTACTCAGTATTTTTTCCTACACAAGCAATTGAAAGGTTTACATCATAAATTTTCACGATTACATGGAGAAGTAGGTAATAGTCCAAGAAGGTAATAATTTTATAGGTTGTAGAGAAATTGCAGAGAAATGAATGGCAAATAGATTACTGGTGCTGCTCCCTTTTAGATAAACCCTCCAATAACATTAATCATCTAAAGGACTTTTATTCAAATGCTTATGTTCAGAATTCCTCTTCCATACAGAGCATTCATTGCTCAATGCCAAATCCTGCAGTCTGTTTACTGCTGTTGGACATTTTCCATTTCTTACCTCTATAATTTTTGGGCAGTTGGTCTTAATACTGGGGAACTTGAGAAATATCAGGAGAATTCAATCAACAACAACAGAAGTTTCTGTGATACAGATGATAATATGTAGAAACTTCCTTGAAGGTGCACTCCTAACATTTGGCCATGAAAAGCCTTCCTTGTGAAAGTTTGCTATGTCATGTGTTCATTTTTGTGGGATTTTCTGGATGAACAAGTTACAAATCTGTTCCGCCATGATAACATTCAGACACCACTTCTGTGACATCCTGTGTGTAGCCATAAATATGTACCACACATTCAAGCAGCCCACAACAGTAGCATGACTGAAAGGAAAGATTAGCCATGACAAGTGCTAACATTTCTTCTGAGATATCTTGACACTATACTTCACTACCTGGTAAGAAGTGGAAGCAGATTTTACTATCTATTTGAAAAAAATTTTGTCCTCCTTAATTTATATAGTGGTAAGAATTGTTGTGCCCTTTTAGCCATCTATGATGCTAACCAGGCAACACCATGGTCCTGTGATTTGTGCAATAGAAAGATACAGCAACATTAAAAAAAGAGAATTGGGCAGCAGGGACTGATAAGGTATAATTACTTTAACAGGTGAAAAAAGGAGAAAACCACTTTTTTTATTAACTCTTTAAAGCTTGATGCAAGCATTTTCAATTTTTTTTTAGTCAAATGAAATCAGCCTATTTCTTTCATCAATAGACCCGTATACATGCATCCATAAGTATCAGAATTTCTCTAACAGAAATATGGAGGAACAAAGTTATTTCTTCTATATATGAGGTAGTTAATCCTTACACAGCCTCACTTTTACCATGTCTTTATTCCATTTCCGTTTTTTGTCCTCAGAACACTTCTATACCAAGTTCACCTTTTTGCTATCTAAGCTTCATCTGTTTAATCCTCTTTGCTTTCTTATATACCAAACATTAAAATGTTAGTTTCTTTGTCTCCCTTCTCTTTGCTCCATGCTCAAAAGTGTCTTTGAATTCTGCTTACTGATCCTAAGGTGAAGTTACTGATACTAATGCATTGCATGTGAGTTTACCAACAGCTATATCCATATATACATTTGAAAAAATGTTTCTCCTCTCTTGCCTTCCTCCACCCCAATCTTCTCTTTTCTGTTCCTGCTTCAGCATTTGTTTCCTTTACTGTGTGCATTATCTCATCGTTTACCAAAACTGGGAAGTGCCTTTCCTACTCTTTTCTGAGATGTAAATAGCAGAGAGTGGTTTATTTGTTTATTAATATGTTTATTAATTAATATGTTTATTTGATTGCAACCAGATCCATTACATCTCCATACTAACACTACTGAGCCTCATGCTTCTTCTACTTCTATAAACATCATGAAATAGAAGAAAATCTTCATCTGCTCTCTTCCTCACCATCCCCTCACAAGAGTTGCAAGTGAAATGCCTGTGTGACTCTCCCTTCCAGTGCTCAGTTCTCTCTAGTGCAAGGTCTAGTTTTGAGGAAATACAGCTATACAATGTTTTTCATGTTGTCAGACCTAGGCTAAGCTGTGAGACAATACACAGACTAAAGCAAAGCTATGTAGGAAAGACAAAATTGCTGTCAAAGCTAAGTTCAGACATTAAAGAGGAAAACACAAATATGCAAAGGCATACAATTCATCCAAGAATAGAGACTGACCCTTCTGCACATGACCAATGAAGTCTTAGGCAGCAAAGACACTTTTGGTATCACAGGAATGACAAACATGTTAATACTTAGGCAGTAGCTAGCTTAGCCTCATCAGCTGTGCACATTTGCCAAAAACTAAGTGCTTTGTAATTCTATGTAGTTTATAAACTGCTTATATTTTCTGCTTGCTCACAGTAAAACAGTATATCAAGTGATCTGGACTGTGAAGGATGTCAAGACCAAGACTGACCATGATAATCAATCAAAATCCATATCCCTGATGACCTCTGCTCCCTCACAATTTGCTATGCTCAGCAAAGCTGATATCAGAGAGAGGTTACCACTACGAGGTAACTTGCAGGAAATTGCTAAAAGAGTTTTAGTTACACTTGGTGTTGAAATTCAAAAATATATCATCTTTCCATCTGAATTTTTGTCTATTTTTTTGACCTTGACTGCATGTCCTGCCTCTGGGATATGTGGAAATAGCATAAAGATTGCCATGGTGCCATAGAATCATAGAAAACCCAAGGTTGGAAGAGACTTTTAAGATTATTTAGTCCAACCATTAACCCAGCACTGCCAAATCCGCTACTAACCATGTCCCCAGATGCCATATCCACATATTTTTGAACAGTTCCAGGGATGGTGATTTCACCACTTCCCTGGACAACCTTTTCTGAGGCTTGACAACCTTTTCAGTGAATAAGGTTTTCATAATATCCAGTCCAAACTTCCCCTGGTGCAACTTGAGGCCCTTTCCTCTTACTCTGTCACTTGATATCTAGAAGAGTCCACTCCCCACCTGCCTACACCCTCCTTTCAGGCAGCTGTAGAGAGCAACAAGGTCACCCCAAGCCTCCTTTTCTCCAAGCTAAACATTGCTGGCTCCCTCAGCTGCTCCTCACTGGAATTGTGCTTCAGACACTTCAACAGCTCCACTGCCTTTCTCTGGACTCTCACCAGAACCTCAATGTCCTTCCTGCAGTGAGGGGAACAGAACTGAACACAGGGGTAAAGGTTCAGCCTCACCAGTGCTGAGTACAGGGGGACAATCACTGCCCTGGTCCTGCTGGCCACTCTATTGCTGATCCAAGCCAGGATGCCATTGGCCTTCTTGGCCACCTGGGTACTGCTGGCTGATGTTCAGCTGGCTGTCGATGAGCACTCTCAGATCCCTTTTCAGCAGGCAGCTCCCCAGCACTCTTCCCCCGTCCTGTAGCAGTGCATGGGGTTGTTGTGACCCAAGGGCAGGACCCAGAATTTGGCCTTATTGAGCCTCATACAACTGGCCTCAGGCCCTTGGTCCAGCCTATCCGGATCCCTCTGTAGAGCCTTCCTATCCTCCAGGAGATCATAACACTATCAAAGGCTTTATTAAAGCCCAGTAGGCACTATCCACTGTTTTTCTCTCATCCACTAAGCAGGTGACCTTGTCATAGAAGGAGATTGGGTTGGTCAAGCAGGAGCTGCCTTTCATAAACACCTGCTGTCTGAGCCCGATCCCCTTGTTGTGATGGCCCTCAAGATGATCTGCTCCATGACCTTGCCTAGTACAGAGATCAGACTGACCTGTAGCTCACCAGATCCTCCTTCCATTCTCACTTGTAGATGGGAATCACATTTGCTAACTTCCAGTCAACTGGGTCCTCCCAGGTTAGCTAGGATGGCTGATACAAAATGAAGAATCTCCTTACCTCTCCTTTTGTTTCTGCTGTATTTACAGAAAGATGTTTTGTTGTCTTTTATGGTAGTAGCCAGACCAAATTCTAGTAGGGCTTTGATTGTTTTTGTTTTCCCCCTGCATAGTTTCACAATATGCTGCCTGTGGTGAGAGATAGGAAATAAACAATGTGGCCCTTCCTGTCACTCAGGCCACTTTTCATTCTTTAGTTTGCATAAAATCATTCTCCTGTCAGTTGGTAATGTGCAGGTGTTTAAATATACAAGTGAAAAAAAAAATGTGCTGTTTGGATAGAAAACTGCATTTGCTGAAGAAGAAATGGCAATATCAAACAAGAAGTTCAGAATGGTTTCGACTCACTAGTGATTCAAAGATCAGCTTTCAAAAGGGGTGAAGAAAAGGATGGTATTTTTATATGTCACAATGTGAACTAGATAGCTGAGGGGCATTACAGGTACTTCACCAACCAGGATATATGTAGAAAATGAAGAAGCCTCAGATAATCTAATACATAAATAGTTTTCAGCTCTGGGAATTTGAGAGAAAAGTCAGCAAGCTGGAGGATTAAAGAACTCTGCTGCTGGACACCAGAATGCTCCAGGCAGAGAAAAAGCATTTGCAGTCAAGTAATGACTACAACTGTTCTCTTCATACATGGCACTTCTTTCATTTTATGAAGCACTGAAAAACATGTATGAAACTCTAGTTGCCATTCTGCCTAATCTATGGTATGTACAGAATAAGAAAAAATCATCTCTGTGCTTTAATTATCAGCTTTTTTGCTGATGAACTAGGGAACAATATGATGCTTATTGTTCCTGTGAGAACAAGCAGTTGCTTATGAGAGCTACAAGCTCCTCCAACAAGCAACCTAAACCAAACAAAAAAACCCAAACCCAAACCCAAACCAAAAAAACCCTCAACTTCTGTAATCCAATTGGTCCTTCTGTATAATCTGAAAGGCTGTGCAGAGCCAGGCAAAGCAAAGTAGAAATTTCAAGCACTTTTTTTTATGTCTTACCAAAGTCAATTAAAAATAACAGATGGAAAAATTATTTTTAGTTTGAATATACTGAAATCTGTCTCAATGTCTATAGACATTCATTTGAATTACTGTGAGGTCAGCAAAGTGATTTCACTGTGCTTGAGACCCAGCTCCTATATGCTTTTGTGAAAGACAAAATCACAGTCATGAATTTCAAGTATTTACATGTCACCAGCAAAGCAAATTACTCTACAAAGAATGTAAGCTTAAAATGGAAATCTCCACCCATAATTACAAAGAATTAAAATGCAATTAAAAAGTAGCTTAAGGTACAAACTGTCCATGAATTAAAATTTCCAATTCATTTTCATTCATAACATCCCCAGCTGTCTTGTTTTGTTTGGAATTTTTATGTTATTGTTGTTAACTCTGTGTTTGACGTAGTTTTATAGTCTTTTATCCGACTGGCTTTGTGCATGCACAAATCTAATGCATCTTAAAAGAGGAATGGGGCAGCAGACAGGCAGAAGAGAAAGCAAAGAAATTCAGGCCATTAAAAAAAAACCCCAGAGCTGTTCTTAAATACATTATCCTAATAGATAACAACTGCTCTGTGAAAGATGTATTAGGTTTGCATGGTCAAGCTTTCATACCTGGGGAAGCCACAAGGGTGGCTTCTGTGAGAAGCTGACAGAAGCTTTCCCCATGTCTGGCAGAGTCAATGTCACTGGCCAATTAGAAATGGTGATAATACCTCAGTGATAACATATTTCAGAAGTGAAAAATAAGTTGTTGCACAGATGTAACTGAGGCCAGAGAAGAACAGAGTGAGAATATGTGAAAGGAACAACTCCGCAGACACAAAGGTCAGTGCAGAAGGAGGGGCAGGAGGTGCTCCAGACAGTGGAATTGAGATTTTCCTACAGCCTGTGGTGCAGACTATGGTGAAGCAGCTGTGTCCTTGCAGTCCATGGAGGACCACAAGGGTGCAGAGGTTCACCCACATCCTGTGGGGGAGATCCACACTGGAGCAGGTGAATGCCTGAGAGGAGGCTGTGACCCCATGGGAGGCCTGTGCTGGGACAGGCTCCTGGCAGAGACCTGCAGACCCACGGAGAGAGGAGCCTATGCTGGTTTCTTGGTGGGACTTGTGACCCCATGGGGGACCCATGTTGGATCAGGCTGTGCCTGAAGGACTGCACCTTGTGGAAGAGTGACCCAGGTTACAACAATTTATGCAGGACTGTGGCCCGTGGGGTCAGCTCACCTTGGAGCAGTTGATGGAGAACTCTCCGTGGGAGGGAGGTTATGCTGGAATAGGGGACAGACTCCTCTCCCTGAGCCATGGGAGAAACAACAGATGATGAATTGACAATAACCCCCATTCCCTGTCTCTCTGCACCACTGAGGGGAGGAGGTAGAGTTGGGACAACGGGAAGGGTTGGGGAAAGGTGCTTTTAAGGTCTTATTTTACTTCTCATTATCCTGATTTTGTTAACAATAAATTCAATTAATATCTCCAATCTGAATCTGTTTTGCCCATGACAGTATTTGATGAGTGATCTCTTCTGGACCTTAACTCATTTTCTCTCCCCTGTCCAGCTGAGAAGGGGAGTGATAAATTGGCTTTTGTGGGTATCTGGAATCCAGTCAGGGTCAGCCCACTACAGATGTTTAATGCAAGCCTTTAGAAAACTTCAGGTTTACTTGGATAGAATAGCACTGGGCACTGTGGGAACTGTCACTCAAAGAAAAGTGTCTGTCTCTTTCCTCCCCCACCTTGTAAGAAGAAAGGAAATCCCTTGCAAGAAACAAATAACAACAGATGCTATTCTATGACAAAACATTGTTGTAGCAGGATTTATGTTCAGGAAACTGTAAAAGTCAAATTAGATATGTTCCACCTACTAGATCACATAGGGAAGTGCTGAGAAACCCTCTAAAGACCCAAGTCGCTGACCATTACTGAAAAAATCTCAGATTTTTTCAGCATCTAGATGGTTGCTTATATTCTTTCCAGATAATTAAACCAATATAGGTGTACATAACTAGAAAGACTAAATATTTGAGCTTAATAGAGGGTTTCAATCTCTAGTGTAACTAAGCTATCCGCATCAACAAACATTTACTCAAAATTTTATCCCCATATGAATTTCAAGTAACTTAAGCACAAATTTCTTCTAATGAAAACAGACATTTAAAACATTCACACTGTCCTTGGGAGCTGTGGACAGTTGACCCTGCCTGGACACCATATTCCCACCAAAGCTGCTCTGTCACTCCCCTCTTGAACTGGACACAGGAGAGAAAATAAAATGCGAGGCTCGTGGGTTGGGATAAGGATAAGGAGAGATCACTCAACAATTGCCACCACAGGCAAAACAGACTCAAGGGAAATTAGTTTAATCAGAGTAGGATAATGAGAAATAAAACTAAATCTTAGATCACCTTTCCTCCACCCCTCTGTTTTTCCCAGGCTTAACTTCACACCCTATTCTCTTCACCTCCTCCAATTATCCATGAAGGGGGATGGGGAGTGGGGGTTATGGTCCTTTCGTAAAACATTGCTTCTGTTGCTCCTTCCTCTTCAGGGAAGGACTCCCTGAAGGGGGAGGACTCCTCACACTCTTCCCCTGATGGGAGACAGTACTCCATGAACTTCTCCAATGTGCATCCTTCCTATGAGCTGTAGTCCTTCACAAACTTCTCCAACATGGGTCTATTCTACAAGATGAAGTTCCTGAAGGAACAGATTGCTCCTGAGTGGTTTCCCCTACAGGGTCACAAGTCTTGCCAGCAAAACAGCTCCAGGGTGAGCTCCTCTCTCCACAGGGTCACAGGTCCCTACCAGAAGCCTGCTCAAGCATGGGCTTCCCACAGGGTTACAGCCACCTGTGGACATCTACCTACCCCAGTGTGAGGTCCTCCATGAGCTGGAGGTAGATATTTGGTCCACAGTGGACCTCCCTGGGCTGCAGGGACATATCCTCCTTCACCATGGTCTTCACCACAGTCTGCAGGGAAACCTCAACCTCCGGTGCCTGGAGCATCTCCTGCCACTCCTTCTGCACTAACCTTTGTGTCTGCAGGGTTTTTTTTCTCACATTCTCACTCCTCTCCCCAGCTATTATTCTGCAGCAGTTTTTTCCCTGCTATCACCTCGTCTGGCTGGCTTCACCTTGGCCAGTGGCAGATCCATCTTGGGCCAGCTGGCATTGACATTATTGGACATGGGGAAAGTTTCTGGCAGCTTCTCACAGAAGCCACGCAGGTATCCCTCCTGCTACCCAACCTCAACCATGCAAACCCAATACAGGAACAGAAAATTTCCTTAAGAGCCAGATATCATTTTATGCTTTTTTACCAAGAAAATATCAACTAAAACCATCTGGATTTAATTTCAAACAGCTATGAACATGAATAACTGGAGGATCAACACAAACATGGAAGATTCAGTTAGATGTGGTTTAATAAAAACAGTTTCAAATGTCCAAGTATTATGTTTCATAAATTTCTGCATCACAGTTTTTCCATTAGAGAAGCAATATTTTTCTTGCCATTGGGGACTGTATCAAATACACTTATGATTTGGTTTTTAAACCAGAAAAATTCCTTCTAAGCACCTTTGCTTACACCTTCAACTTTGAAATCTTTTATAAACAAAATCAATTCACAAAGAATCGACATCAAGAGCAAGCAAACGCTCTTATTAACTCCCTATTCATTACTGTTTAGGCAATTCATTGGAAGAAGAGGGTTTATGATTACTTTAAAGTATACTTCATTCAATTCTTAATGATGTTTAACATTTGACAGATGATTCTCAGCTCAGTCATTGCATACAGAGATTTACAAACAGTGTGTCAAAAAATCAGTACAAATCAAATTTCCCCCTATTATGAAAAATTTTGATTTTTTTTCCTAAATTTAATTGTTTAAACCAAATGTTTCAGATTCCTTCTTTTACTATAGGATATTTAAAATGAACCTGCTGGGTTTTAAATGTACAAACAAACAAAATAGTAGACGCTCCCAAGGCCAACTTGTCTGAAAATCTATCATAGCACTCCTGGGTTTTTTTGAGTTATTACACAGTTTTCAATTCTGAGAATATTTTTAGTTAAAAAATTTTACATTAATTTAAAGCGTCCTTTTACCTTGACATAAGTTTACAGCCAAGGTAAAGCAAATATTCATTATATCTCAGAGTTAGTACTTGCAATATGCGAACCACATACACTCTTTCCATAACATATTCTGTTATGAGGACAGCATTTTAACTATTAAGGTGACATAAAGTTCATTTTCACTCACTGAAAATGTGAATGTTCAAAGCTTTATATTATACTGTATAAATATAATACCTTTACAGAAACCTTCCCTTTACTGCCACCCTGAATGCTTGAATAAGGCAGGGAAGACCTTTCAGTAACCAGTTATCAGGAACTACATGCTATCTTACTCAAATTTGCAAGCTCTAAACATTTTTAGGCATGTACTATTAGTTTTAGTTTACCTCCACATACCAGCATCAATGTAAACAAATTAATAGACTAAATTAATAGACAAATTAATAGACTAAAATTGTCAACTTTTACTGTTTCTGAGAAATTATGAGGAAGAAACCTCATATTATTTAGGTATTTAAATTCTTCTTTACATGTCCCCCAACGACAAACTTCACAATAATCTTACATTATCATGAAAATTGTTAAAACTTTTGAGTATGTGGCTTTAAAATATTGCTAGCTATTCAGTAACTCTAAGTAACCTCAAATTGCCTAAAATTTTTCAGTAGTGAAGTCCTGTGAAGACCTATTCTACTTGCAGTTTTTAATATTAATCTCCCAGAAGAAAAGCTGTTTAAACTATTGTCAGAATTCAACATTCAGTTACTTTCTGCTCAATTTGCATCACACTAGGATCCTCTCCAGCATTCTATGCAATTTGAGATAGATTTTTTCTTCACAAGAGCAATGAGCTCTAAACACTAACTCTAGCAGAGAGAAGAAAAATAATTTGTTGCTTTTGTTTAAAAAATTACCTTAACAATTTATATAGTTTATCCTGTTACGTGAATATGCTTAAAAGGCCATTTTCAGAGACACAAGCTAACTAATTCCATTATCAAAATAAAAACTCTAAAAATAAACAAATTTTAGGAGATAAATTAAAAAGTCATTAATAAAAATGGTTAAAAAAGAAATCTAGTTAAAATTAACAATTCATTTTTTTTAAAAAAAAATCAAAAGTAATTTTTGACACTCAAAATATCCACCTAGAGAACTATAAACATGCTGCTTAGATATTTATTAAAAAACCCTCCAAAGTATTGAACATATAGATTTATAAGATTCAAAGGTAATACCTATTAACTAAAGGTTTTCTGTGTGTTAGTAATGCATTTTGGGCATTTTCATGCCACATGAAAGAAAAACAAACCACCTTTTCTTCCCCTCTCTCAATAGTGTTTACCAAACTCATAGCCAAAATTTAAATTTAAAGTTTTACAGATTATTTTTTAGCTGTAATTATACAACAGACTTAAAATTGCTGAATATTAATCACTGTACAATTTCAGCCCTCCATGGATAACAACCTTTTGTGGAGGGATTAATTTATGTGGTTTTTGGGTTTTGGCTCCTGGAACAGCCTGGAATAGATTTACTAAAGGGGCCTGGATCTTACCTGCTCCTTCTTCATCTCTTTTTTTTTTTTTTTTCCTAGTATCGTTAAGCATTGTAAAACTTTCCATGACTGGATTTCTGGTTATCTCCTTGTTCAGGAGTACTACATTTCATGAGCTGAATTCTGTGCTGCTGTGGCTATCTCAGGGAACAAATAGGACGAAGGTGCACTAGGCACAGCACCAGTAAAGCTTACAGGGAAAGACCAGAACTAACCTGTTCCTATGGAACCACCAGGTATCCACATCCTTTTCATGAAACAAGACAGGAAAGTGAGTATCTTATACAAGGTTACTGGGGAAAGCAATACCATGATATAGGAGCCATCCCATGAAGGGGCAAAGAAAATAATTTCCACTGCAAAATGAAAGTAAAGGAGATTGTGCCAGTAACTCCACTGCAAATCAGCAGTGAAACCTCAGGCACTGCTATGGAAATGGCATCAATCTTTTTATCATGAAGAAATTCTGCATCTCCCCACAATCAGGAAGATGTCTGGTTTTTATTTTGTGCTATGCAGTTTCCCAGTATAGCACAAAAAAAAATAAAATTATAAACCACCAAAAGTGGAACAGGACACAACCAACTCATAGAAATATTAGTTAACATTATTTTCTCTCAGAACTGTAAGCATTGTGTCTATTTTGTTCCTCCCCTTCTTTTTAACTATCCTCATATTTTACACTCCAAACTAGTCTTTTTCTTTTTTTCTTCAAATACACAATCATACAAGGACCATACAAGCAATTTTTCTAAAAGGAAACACCAAAAAAATTACAAACACTACCAGTAATCCTCTACCATACATACCAAAACCAACACACTTGTTTCCACATTTTCAGCTGCCATTGGAAAAACTTTCTTCTCTCAAATAAGTCCCAAAAAAAATAGATTACTACGGGAAAGTTATGGAAATTTAGTTAAGCCTTAAAGATTTGTAATCATCCGTATCAAAATACATTGTCAATTGTTGTGGTTTCTTTTTTGCTCTTTCAACCACAAATACTGAAATATGCATACAGAATTAGAAAATTATTATATGGGAGATCAAAAGGAAGCTATCTACTATGCATTTTAATGATTTTGAGAAAGGATTTTGATGGCACAGAGGAAGACATAATTAAAACCTCAAAGCTCTTAACAACAAGGTTTGTTATAGATACTTCTTTCTTCCAATCTTTTTTAAATCTTTGCAATCAAGTCCTTTCTATTGGCACTTTTTATGTAGTTCCATTATGTTGCTTCTAAATTATTTCCACCTTTCAAGATTCTAAGTGTAGAAAGGGCTTCTATAATTTTTTTTTGTCTTAGAGAAACAAAATCCCTTACCCTTTAAAATTTCACATTCAACTCTTCCATTGTCCTTTGATCAAATTCTTCAAAGAAAAAGAGAAACAACTTATTTTTTTCTTGTTTAAAACTACAATATATTTTATTATCAATGCACTAAAGATCCTTTGAATGCATTGGGTAAGTTTTACATCACTAAATGTATCATATTGAAAACATAAAACCAAACACTAAAACCCACAAACACAGCCTAAAAGAGAAGATAAAGCCGTTCCTCTGTATGTTTTAATGTCCATGAAATATTATATTACGTTATATTATGGTTTACACAAAAAAAAATACTTTATGCATGGAGCATGTAAACTGACTTTGGCACTTAAATATGCAGGAATGAAGGAAACAATATTTTACTTGAAATTGAAATATTCTGTTGATACAATATAGTCCAAAATGTCAATTCATTTACATATGGTTGGGAGGACTGATTTAAGTTCAAACTAATAGTAATCTAAAAATGTTAATTAGATCATGGTGCAACATATAGATCTTAACTCAGTTGCACCAGTCTTGTCACACTGCCTTGAAAAGTCAAAGGGACTTCAAGATGTATGTAATAACTGTAATCAATTCCTGTAACTTCCCTTATAAGATGAAGGGTGTTACTAAATATTAAGTTATCATTTTCTCTTGGAATTCAAACTGAATACCTTTATCACTGGTGAATGGAAATACTAATTTCTTTAGCTAGACAAAATAAAGATCTGATATGTATATTTGTCTTTTTGTACAGCTGGCTATATACACCTACCTTTTGGCTGTTAATGTTGGAAAATAATGTAGAAACAAATACATATTTTATGTGTAAAACCTACCAAGATTTCATTATTAAGCATCATGTCGTTTTGTGTTGCAAAAGTACAGTTTTTGGTCTCATCTGTGGAATATGCTGGATTACCAAAAGTAATACATGGTGGCAGTAAAAATTGCTGTTCATCTCAGATTTTCTGGAGTATTGTATATTTTATGGGGTCAATTTTTAGAAATTTGTCATTTCCACAGTGCTTGCAATTTCATGGTATTCGAGTGTTAACACTCAGCTACACAAAGGAGTTATACTATCCCGTATTTCTTCCTTTAAATCTGCTGTACTGCAGTGGAATCAAGTAGATATAAGCCTGTATTTTTCTATTGGTTATTTAATAGTAGTGATATCCTGTTGAAGCTTCCAGAGGAGTCATAAATTTTCTTTCCATAGCTGACATGTTACAGGAACACTGCTTAAGTGCATCTCTCCATTTCTCACCAAAGATATGGGAAGATTTTATTTAGCATATATTTTCTTTCTGAAAGATATCACAACAGTCTCCTCTCCTTTTAAGGAAAATTGCAGCTTTGCTTCCTTTAGAAATGCATTCTCACTGAATTCAGAACTATGTGCAATGTAATGCTAATATCACTGTTAATGGCAGAATGCCGTTTCCTTTCTCTAGGTACTTTAAAAAACACCCCCACAGAAAAAAACCCCAAACCCTCCCCACCAATGCACACCTGTTTAACATCAGGAGAGATTTTGGGATCAATGTTTTTAAGCATAGAAAGTTATGCTTCTTATGGATACATGCAAGATAACATCTTTGCAACTACAGAAGGAGTTTTGTGTCCGCCCACCCAAAATAACTTTACTAAAGCACATGTCAGTGACAAGCAACATCATTTTTTCCAAGTAACACTTCCTGGTTTGCAGAGAAAAACCCACACAATGTTAACTTTTTTTTTTTTTAATCAGTGCATTTTGCAGCAAGTTGCACAAAGCATGATCATTTTTGGTTTTAAATCCTACTAGAAAAAGATAAGAATTACATCTAGATGATTCTAACAGGCCTGTTTAGTTCTGAAAGAAATTATAGGGGTGGAATTGCACTATACAGAACAGTGGCTTAAAGAAGAATTTTAAGACCTCATTTTTATTGAAATATTCACTTGGCTGAATGCACACTAATAGGTTGTTCTTACACACAAAGCACTAACTATAATATTTAACAATGTAGGTCATCATTTCCTTGTGATTCGGTTGTCAACAGCTATTTCTAATACACCAATGGTAATCTCTTTGGAGCAGTAACTGCATGTGGTGTGTCCAACCAATGAGACCTGTATTCATCAATAAAACAGTTATGGTTACAGCAGTGAAGGGTTACGGTTAGATTACAGAATAGACAACAGCATGAAGATGGGCTGCTCTGAATACTTGGGAACACTTGGGTAAAAACTTATAATGTTACTCTTTTTTTTATATTGCTCAAATGTGATGTATTTATATGCTATTATGATTATCTTTTAAAATTTAAATAACTTCCTAAAGAAGCAATATCAAACAACCAAACACACATGGAAATTATTTCTGTAAAATAGAGACAGTTCCTGTTCTTAAACAGAATTAGTACATTTTGCTCTTTCCTGCCCAAAATCCTTCAGTTCAAACTGATTTCATTGTATTTAAAAGTTTTATTCCCCTCTCCCTACACTCACAATTTTATCAGATGCTGATTGGTAGTGTGCACATTTCAAAATTTTAACAACAATTCAAACAGTGGACTGCCATTAGATAAGATGATGTAGGTGTAAAAAACTGCACACTATCTATGCAAAATTATTTTTTCCTTGCATGGACAAGATATAATCTGAACAGCTTACAATACTGTGTTTATCCAAAGATGCTGGCTGACTGTAAGTAACAAACTGAGCTTCTAAGACTAAACCCAGATAATAATTAAAGGTGTACAAAATGCATTAGACAACCCAGTCTTTTACACTTCAAAAAGGTGATGGACTAGATTAAAACAATAATAACGATACTAATAAGTCCCTGCCCAGGATATTAATGAAGTTTTACTGAGAGTGACTGGGCTGCTTTTTGCTTTGCTATGATATAGGTCAAATGAATCAGTACCTTTCCTTAAATCTCCAAACTTCATTCTAATTTCTGAAACACTTTTAGACATTACGAGTAGTTCCTCACTTCAGTAGTCTGTTCCTTGAAGCACTGACTAAAGTGAATTTCACAGAAGTCAGCTGAGCCAGCTGTTTACACTTCACTTGTCTGGCACAAACCTTCAAAAGCAAGTTAGCCAACTTCAGGAACACATTCAACAGTTCATAAATAAATCAACTACACCTAACACTGTAAAGGTTATTTTTATTATGGATATTTTTGGATACCTTTTTGGCTTCCAGAAGGTAACTTGAAGATTTTTACACACCATTGTGTATTAATTTAAAGGTAGCTCATAACTGCATATTGCATTTTACCTTCTTCACAATCCTGATCTCTTCAGCAACATAAAACAGTATAACTTCTTGCAAGATGACTTTGAATTCATATGTGATGAGATTAAAATCAGGGAAATTATCAGCTTTAGCACAGATTGTAATGCAATGCATGAAGATCTGGTGTTTCCTTTGTATTCAATGCAAAAAAAACAAACTAAGTTAATAAAACTGTTGCATACCTGGCATCAACAGGTACAGAAACAAAATTGTTTGTGTGCTTAACTGAGGAATTAAAAACAGAATTGAACTTTTTAATGTATTTTAATTTCATACAAGGTGTATCACATCTAGCTTATTAGTTTCATATTATGCGCATTAAGGTGTACTTTCTATGAATACATTAAATTGTCATATTAATAGAATTTATTCTATCTCTATGCCTACTTTGTATACAAATTTTGACAACCTTACAGCTATTCAGAGAAAATCTGGTTTTGTTCTGTAATTTAGATTTCATATTTATTCTGCCACTAGTAAAAGCAGACAGAAACTTAATTTGGCATTACTTTACAGGGTATTTCTTTTAGTTTTTATATATAGTCCCTGTCTCTTTACCCTATGCCAATGGTGACCTTTATTTTTCATTAAATATTGAAAACAATATTTTCTTTGTAAAGCTATTTTCAAATAATCATAATTTACAGTTAATTGTTGCCATTCCCCTACCAGTTCACTTATTACAGTGAGATTACACAAGAAAAAAAATCATTGCACACTATTTTGAAGTAAGGATTTAAGGATTCATCTATGCATGAGATTTGTTTACTAAAGAACTAATCACAGGGTTCTGAAAACAACTAAAGTCTTCACAGGTTTTTGTAAGTAGACCAGCAAGTGAGCACAGGTAGAAAAATAATCCCATGCAGTGAGGTTCAGTTTAAAAAGTAAAAATATATAAATAAAAGATTCAGACCCAAATCTTGACCAAATGTGAATCACAGGACCCATCTGAAAGCACGGCAACATATAGTAAAAAACATGATCATATCTCCATATTTCATTAATAGAAATAAAAGTATTAAAATTTAAGTTGCTTTTCTTACAGTTAATTATTAAACATCAAGTTGATGTGGTCACAGGTCAAGTGATATAAAAGAAAAATGATGGAAAAACATAAAAATAAACACACACACAAGCTTTAGTTGCAAATACCATCATCAAAAAACTCATCTTCCTATTTATTTGTGACTTAAGGCCTTCACTAGAAAAAAAAAAAAAGGGCCCTTGAAGTCTTTTATGTGATGTCAGGAAGTATTTGATGACTTTCAATTTTCAGGTTATACAGAGACATTTTTTATAGACAACCAAGATCGTCAGGAGACACATTGGGTACAAAGTGTTTTTAGTGTTACATCAAGTGACAAGATATAATCTATAGTTCTAGACTCTCTTCTTATTAGCACATTATTTTCCCCATGAAAACACTGCTTCACAGTGATTTTTTTGTTTATTTTAAACACACCACTTTCAAAATTAAGTAGAATAAGATATCTGCTCAAAAGTTTCTTGAAAGTTAAAGCCTGACAGGGGATTCTATCTTTGTAACCAGCCTACATTTTGGGGCAACTGAGACGAGGTTAAATAGAGAAACAGAGAAGGCTGCCAGCGGTAACCTGATCCTATGTTTCTAACCTTTTTGGGAGTTTTCTGAGAGATTTGTCTATCTAATGTGATTTTTGTCAGTTTCTTTAAATTCTACCTTTGTTCCTTCATTCTTCCTCCCTTCCATTACAGTCTTCAAGATGTTTGATGGACTAACATTCCTCTTCTTATGAGAATAATTTTTAAAAATTGTTTTTAAAAAGTGTTGGAACACATACAGTATCAGGTTTTGGCTTGATGTTCTTTAAAATTAAATTCTTTTTTCTGTTACTAATATTTGTAACTAATAAAAGTGCTTTCCAGCACTAAAATATAGCATGCTTCAAAATTCAAAGAAACTTAATTTTCTGAATTCATTAGGTGAGAAAATTAAGATGTTGAAGGACAAAGTGTCTCACTCAAGTTATCATACTCGAAACCGATACTTCAGCAGCTTTTTAGAAAGCAAAATACAAAATGGTCTTTTAATCAGTTCAGTTGCCTCCGTCAAATTTCTTCAGCCTTTTTTCCCTATTAACAAAGTACTTTTCAAATTATAGAAAAAAATGTAAAGGTTTCCCTCCTCCCAACTTTCCTCCCTACAACTTGCATATAATTGCTCCTATAATCTTGGTAGCTGAAGTCCTTTGGATGCAAGGTGCCTTTTCAAGTGAGATATCATTGGTGTTGCCTGAAGCTATTACAATGTAGGCATTTTCTTTGACCTCCAAGCATTTTGCAGAATAGTAGAGCAGCATTACAACCCCCAGAGCACATAAGTAGCTACACCACAGAAGACATATTTCTAAGGAAGACTTACTCCACTGAAGCGTGGAAATGCCTTCATATAGAACAACTGTTGGGCTTCATCTGAGTACTTCGATTAAGTGCAACGCCAAAACCAAAGTTCTATTAAAGTTCTAGCTTTGGTCTTGAATTTCCCAGGTGGTTAATGTGATATGATAACGTATCACAATAGGAGAAAAACCAGGATTCTCAAAGCATCCTTGAGCGGGAATGCTCAAGAGTGATATACACACACTACTTATCACATAAGTTAAGCAGGACTGTTTAATTGGAAAGTGTGTAATGTGTTTTGATCTGCCAAGCATTCTTCAACGTTTTAGTGATAAAACTCTTTGGAGATATCTTATCCTTAATAGCTCAGCATTTGCAGAGCAGGATGAACAAAGCAGCATTGCTGAATCCTTTTTTTTTTTTTTACTGTGAATATCTCTGTATGATCACCTATAAAAATTCACAAAGACTCTTCAGAGAATGGAAGTCTGTCAGACACTGAAACATGATAGATGTCCAGACTGTTCTTCATCACTACATATAAGAGAAATCTTACCTCACAGAGGTCAAAATGATAATTTAGAGATAAATAAAAGAGATCATGCTTTGTGTCAGTATGGAACTACATTTAATGATCCAAGAAGGCATTTCAAGTCCTATTTGATACAGAGAGAAAAAAGCCTTCACTCCAGATTTTTCAGCACGTTAACATCACTGTCCATGACCATAGTTTAAAACAAATAGTCAAAACCACAGTAGTTTGATCAATCAGAGTTGCAAATGCATATAAAAATACAATAAAATTAAGTCAGCTGCCAGAGAAATTAAAACCTGTGTGACCAAAATACTGGACATGTATATGTTCAAATGGATTGTATGAGGTCTGTCTACAAGATGATCAAGGGATCAAATACTTCTATATCTTATAGACAACTAGCAGTATAATTGTTGAGTTAAGGTTAAAAAAAAAAAATAAAAATTATTGACTTTTAAAAAACTTGTTTGCACTTCGGACACGATCAAGTTAATGTTCTGTTTAAGGTTATCAAACATAATCTAAACTACTTTTTTTGCTTAGAAACTAATGCAAATATGAAGAAAAACCTTGAGTGTTTTCCCCCAAAACACTCCAACCACTGAAGTAGATTGCCTTTGGAAGGAGGCAGAAAGGGATATATGACTCACTAATGGCACTTGACTCACTAATGGCACTTGTCTCAAGAAAAAGTATATTCTAATAGAGGGTTCTCTCCTAGGACTAGAAATAATCCTGTAGACAATAAAAACACCACTCCATTTATGTCTCATTTCCCTGAAACCTAAGTAGTGTCACAAAGTTTTTCGAGGCTCTGCACAAAGAGCAGATTCTTAAAGCTGCAAACCATACCCTCTACATTTTTCCTCAAGCTGTTTAAATTGTACCAGTATACCCACAAGTGTGATTGTGAGTATATTTTTGCCTCTTGCAAAGTAAATAAAAATAGAACAAATAACTATGCTTCACTAAGTTGAATTATTGCTTAAATCAAATCTGAATCCCAAATTTCATGAGTTTAGCTTTGGCATTTGCTGCTAGACTAGAATTGCTGCCTGAGATCAATGGGTAGTAGAGTGAGTAATAAGATATAAGGAAGGCATATTACAAGTTGAAAACCAGTGAATATCATTGACAAAGATGATATTCAAAGAGCAGAGCTGCAGAAAGTGGTAGCAGGAAATACAATATTAACAACTTGAAGTTAAGAAAAAGAAAATCTAGCCATATTGTTAATATTAAAATATTCAGCCTAAGACTTTATCATATTAAAACTGCATTTTCTTCCCAGAGGAGATAGTGACCTGCTCTAAGTACAGAACTATGCTGACTCCATAGCAGTGTGACCGTACCTCTTCCTAACACCTTCTCTTCTTCAATACTCTCATTTGAATGAAAAGAAGGAAAGTGGGTTAGGTAAGACTTGTTCCTGTATGAGTTTTGATTTTTAGACCTTTTTTCCATCTTGATGCAATTTCATGCCTTTACTCTAAGTGAATGAGCTCTCAGCATTAAAAATTCTTTACTTCTCCACTACTTCTGTAACACAACAGCTAATACATATTTATAGTTTTTTAAGCCAATTATCTCAACTGAAATCAAAGCAACTGTGTCTTGAATTCATCTCCCGGTTTTAACCAATGCAGAAACTACAAAGATTCATAGTGTACTTTTTATCTCCTGGTATGCAAGATCCAAAATGATTCACAAAAGGTTTAAAAGTTCCTTAGTTCAAGTGACTATTGAGTCACATAAATATTTTAATCAAAACACCTAAATTGAGTGATATGCTGCTGAGAAGATTCTACTTGCACTGTTTTCTTTGTTGCCTCCTCTTTACAGTGTGGGGTTTTTTTTGGTCACTCACTGCCATAATTTCATAATTAATCTACTTGGAGTTCACCTCAGGTCTTGCTTATGCAGAGCAGAAAAGTTCTACCACACGGAGCTGATAAATCAAAGTCAGCATAGACTTGTTCAAAACAGGTACTTGTTTTGGACTCTTCTCAACAGTTCTGAAGGAGAATACACCACATATGCACAACTGCAGCCAGACAGGGTTGTGATTTTAAAGAAGGTAGTTCTGTAATCAGTTCTAGATAGTGATTTTCTGATGGATTCCTGCTGTTTTACAAGTCCTTCTCTGTCTATCCCTACATCTTTATTTCTCATGGTAATTTAAAAAAAAAAAAGAAAGAAAAAAAATCAAAATTGATGCAGTAAACCCCAGTGTAAGAATGAAAGACGGGATCTATGTAAAGACTTGCAAATTCCAACACAGATGTACAAGAACATCATTCAGCAATTGCCTAATACTGCAGCTAGTTAAGCCCCTGTGATCAGGATTCTGCTGTGGAATTCTGCCCATGGTTTACGACGGTGTGGTGTGTCACCAATGAAATCATCATGCCACCAAGTACTTGGCACTTAGAAAGGGATTTCAACAAGTCGGCCTGCTCACCGGCTGAATACTTTTTATATTGTCTCCCAGCATAAAGTGATATATAAATCTTCTTTTGCTTAGGAAAAAACCATCAGAAAAAAACCCCCAAAACAAACAGCCCAATTACAGAAGACAGAGCATTGATAAATGTAGATACCTCACTTCCTCAATGCAGTAGCAAAAAAATAAATTTATTTTATTTTTTTAAACTTATTTACCAGTTTCTTCAGGAAATGTGGGGGCAGTAGTATGTTTAAAATTTGTTTGTGATTCAAGCTTATATTTCCTATGTGGCTCTGCAAGTGACATTACTGACTCAGCCCTTTTGGCTGTAACAGCAAAATTCACAATCTCTTCCCAAAACAATTTTCCCATTTCTGTGGTAGAAGAGCTTCTTACAGAAGCATGAACTTGGTAGGTTAGTGGAAGAGGAACTGTAGAGTGGTGAGTGAAGGATTTGGCAGAGCTGGGGAGGTGGTGGAATACAGAGGGATCTAATACCCTCAACAGTGCATTAAAGATTTCCAGTCTCCTCAAACACCTTAGAATCATTTTACAGCTCCTTTCCAACTTCCTCTGACTCATGTCAGAACCATATGCAGTAACAACCCCAAAATCATATCTGCTGCAGAAATTGTTCTCCCTCAAGGTTCCTGAAATAATTAAGTTATTTTCTCTTTATCCTTCAGTCAGTGAGTTTCAGATATGGCTTACATTATTGAAAAGCTTGAAAGAGCTCTTCAGGAAAGATGAGCCTTAAATTTCATTTTACTCTAGTGCCTAGGCTTCTTAATGTAGGTTGTTAAGTTGGGGATTACATCCCTGAAACCTTTTCTGGATTTCAGTGTCTAAATCTCTTCTTTCAAAAAGTTTTCTTGTCAAAAAAGCTCCCAGGAAACAAAGAAGTGATACAGGTCTTTCAGCTAATGAACAGAAACATAATTAAAGCCAAGATACTATTTAATTTTTCTTCTCTACATGAAAATATTCAAACTACTCAGATAACTCCTCTTATTGCAATGCTTTCATTTCAGGTTGCAAGGGAGATCACGACACTATGACCTACTAGCTCAGATGCTCACATTGTGCATTAAACAGCAGGAGATTTGCTAATGACCCTTGAACTTCACTAATTGACCCTGTTTCAAAGTAACTTTCAAGCCAAAACTTGATTGTACAATTTTAGCCAAAGCATTGCAACTTTGTCCTAAAGAAAAACCATGTTTGAATTTGCAGTCCCAAAAGACTTGATGAATCTAATGCTGCACATAATATGCATCACGCCTTAGAGAGATCTTTGGTCTGTGCCATAACACCAAAGCCAATTTTTAGTTCACTTATTTCATAAAATGAAACTTTTCATAGTGACCATGTTGGTGGTTATACCTTTATTCTTGGATAGCTCTTTTCAAAAGTTCCAAGTCAACAAAATTTTTATTGTCACTGGCCCAAGATACAATGATAGAGTATTACATTCTCTCTCAGTGTAAAGAGAAGTGAAGAAGTGTACTTTACTGATAATCAGCTTAGTCAAAATTGTGACTCTGCCTAGCATCTTCACCAGATTTTTCCTTTTATGTGGATGTAAACCAAGTTGTTTCCCTGGATTTGCTAGGGCATTCTGTTTCATGAATGAAATATAAAGGTCAATTTCTTCCATACTGACATTTAAAACAGTATGTGGGACACACCACATAAATATATTTTGTTCATTGCTAACCCATGGGATTGTTAAGGTCAGAAAAGTCCTCTATGATTGTCAAGTCCAATTATTAACTGAGCACTGCTACATTCACCACTATACCATATTTCCTAGAGTCCCACACATATTGCTTGAAAACTTCCAAGGATGATGATTCCACCACTTCTCTGGGCAGCCTATTCCAAGGCCTGATCACCCTATCAGGGAAGATTTTTTTCCTAATATCCAATCCAAACCTTCCCTGGTGCAACTTGTGACTGTGTCCTCTTGTCCTGTCACTGGTGGCCTGGGAGAAGAGATTGACTCCCACCTGGCTACACTCTCCTTTCAGGGGGTTGTACAGAGCAATAAGTTCCCCCCCCAAACCTCCTTTTCTCCAGGCTAAACAACCCAAGCTCCCTCAGTCACTCCTCATCAGACTTATGCTCCAGATCTTTCACCAGCTTCAATGCCCTTCTCTGGATACAAATTGTGAGCCTTTCTTCTTAACATTCCCAGATCTCTTCTTTGTCATCCAAAGAAGACTCACAGGATCAATAATTGCCATTGAGGCTACCGAGAAACTAGCCGTGACCACACAATAGGAGGAAAAAATCTAGTGTGCCTCATATGAGCATGTTCTTCATTTTGTTTGATGAAATACCGAACAAACAAATATCTGAATAATCCTCATTTGACATCTATGTAACTTCCTTTTATACAGCTAGTGGGGATTTTAAATGTATTTTCATAATACTCTTCAAAGGTTAAAGCATATTCCCACTTGTAAAGAAATCTAAGCCCACAAAGTATACCATGTAAACAAACAAACAAAAAATTGACATTTTGAACTGGTGCCTAATACTGAAAGAACAACTCCTTTGTTGCTCTGGTTCCTGCTGAGGTATGGCTCCCTCAGTAGCTGAAATAGTTCTCTACAGAGTTGAAGGTGAGGTTAAAATCTCCTTTTCAGGGAAGCTGCCAGGTATTTCTTCCCAATGAGGTCAAGCCGCAACCAGAGCTCACTCACCTGGATATGGCAGTCAATTCCAAAAGCACAAAGGTGATTCCTGTAACTCAGTATCTGTGTCAGGACTTATCCCAGTACCACCACTGCTCAGCTGCTGATCTACATGCTACCAAAACAATACAGTTTGATAGTACCCAGGTAACCAGGTGGACACAACAAAAAGTGCCACTGGCAAAAAGTGACATTAATTTGTACAACAAATTCCTGTAAGCTTGCCATCTGCAATGGGAAAAGCTGCAGAAGCTAACAGAAGAGGCGGAAAACAAACATGGCACCAACCACAAAACGCATCTAAAAAGAAACATTACTTAGTGTGATATCGGATAAAGTCAGAATGGCTTTTGAAAAATGAAGGAGCACTATTAGGCTTGGGAACTTGCATTTAAAATGGTTAAGTTCACGGATAAGGGACATCTGACCAATACTACAAGGCTTTCAAGAAGATTAATTGCCAAAGCATCTTAAAGAAGCTAAGTAGCCATTGGATAAAAGGATGGTCCTGTACAATTTGTTGAAAGATTGGATAAGGTGAATTTGCATAGTGGAGACATACTGTAATGAGGATTTCACTTGTGCTGGCTTACATGCTAATCAACACTACAAATCATAAAAGAGAAAAAAGAATAAAGCAAACGCAAATGTTGTTTATGAAATTACTTTTTTTTTCAAAATAGATTTATGAAACTTACAAGATTATAAACTGGCAAAGGAAATTTAACATGAAGTGATGCAAGTAACAACAACAAAAAAATAATCCAAGCACCTACAGATAGTAAGGAGACTACCTGTATTAAAAAAAGACAAAATTTGGGGCTACAATAGTTAATTCTAAGAAGAAAAAAAACCCAGAAAAACAAAAAAAAATCCAACAAAAAAAGGTTGAAAAGTATAATGGCAGTCAAATAAACTTGGTAATTTTTAGGAAAGCTGTTGTGCTTGATAGAGCACATAGTGAAACTATTTGTATCCAAATACAAGTCTTAAAAGACCTAGAAGCTAAAGAAGTGTAAATGAGAAGCTCAGAAAAATCCATGGTCAAACATCAGCTGTTTCCAGAACATATTAGAACCCAGTTGTGTGGAATGATTTCTCAGCAACCACAGTATTAACATCAGCACCAAAAGAAATATGTTGGTAAAGAAGAGTCTCTTTCAATAAACATAGTGCAATAAAAAGCTTGCTATGAGCCCCAAAGCTTACACATATCCCCTGAGCTCTGCTTACACAGGGGCCAGTAGAAAAACCTGTGTGAGTGACATTGTATTCCTTCACTATATTTCAGAGGATGGATTTTCTGTATTGTACCTGGTACTTACCACGATTGTGCCTCAAATTGACCTGAGACAGGAGGATTTGCCTTTAAGTAATGGAAAGAGCGTGACAGTCTCGTAAGGGCTTCCTTTCTGAGGTAATGCACAGAAAAGCTTTATTTCTTGTATTAAATTTGTCACTTTCTCAAATATTCTCAAAAATACTTGTAGTTAAATTTACAACAAATCTCATGGGTCTGTGCTTTTAAATTTATTTCAAAGTAGGATAGAATTATTTCTATTTTAATAAGGTTTTTTTTTTGCTAGTTTGTTAGTCAAAATCATTTACCCAGCAGATCTCTCTTGTTGCCCAACTGTGCTTCCTTCTTTGATGTTGCAGAAATAGTTAAAAGGAGCAGAATGTTTCTTGATCTCCAAAATTACTCTATGCATTCAAAAGTAACAGAACCCCTTGGATATTTGAAGTGAAATACTTAACTTTAGACAGATCCTTTAAAATGTAGATTTAGGAATGATCACTAGTAAGGAGTCTTAGGCACAAAGTGTCCACCAACTTACATTGAGAAGTGTGGTGAGCAGTTTGGAGTGCAGCTTGGAGAAAACTAGAAACTCTTTGGGTTTCCACCAGGTATATATTACAGTTTTATTCTCTCTTCTGGTAAAGTAACAAGTTCTGGTACACATTTGCTGAATAAAAGCCCAAACAAACAATCCTAGAATATGACCCCCAGTTAGAGCACAAGTCACACATGCATCTCAGTGCTTACAAAGTATTGACAACTATAAAAACTTTTCAAACAGAAAAAAATCTGTAAGATGTTTTGTTAACATCAAAGGAAGTATGCACAAAAGGTAAAACTTAGTAGAATAGAGTATTATGCAGTGTGTTAACTATAAGACGGTTTCTTCCGTCATTCTAGGTACAGTAACCTCTGCAACTACCCTAGGAGAATTTGGATTACACAGAAGCAACTACAATCAAACCTACAAAATGTGCAAACCTGCAAATTTATTTGATCAGTCACACTTTATAACTAGTAAAAGCACTTTTTCAAAGCTTATATTACATTGTGACATCTGATGGAGAGGATTATTTCATAAAGCTGCGTCTTGAAAACTATGTTTTGGTATGTGTTAGTCTTTGAAGCTATGAGATTCTTTATGGAACACTCTCTTTAAAGACTCATATTTTCCTCAAGTTGAATTTTCTTTATATTAAGGAAGAATACATTTTCATTTCAAGTATACTGTATTTGGCTTTTGTGGAGGTCTGAAAAATATCTGAAGGTATTGCCTTTGAACAGTTAAAAAACCTTGTTATATTCATGTGGATATATGTCTTTCACAAACTTCTTACCTCAATAATTGGCAAATTCCATGGACGTGTTACTAAAGCCACCTCAAGGCAGATGTATGTGCCCATTCCTGATGCTGTCCTGCCCAGTACCAACAAAACTATCAATAAGTAGTGAATAAATGAGGTATGGTAGCTGACACCAGTGACATAAGATGACTAATTAGTATATCTGGCTAAGCTATTCTGCTTCATTTTTAAATGTAAAGTTTTTTCTGCATGCTTGTCTCCAGGACAGGTTAAAACTCCAAGAATGTTTTCTATTTAGCCCATCTGAAGACCAAAAGTAGAAGTGGAATTTTCACTTAAAATGAGGGCAGAATTCTGATTAAAAAGATAAAATAAATATTACATTTTCTTTTTCATGGAAAGCTGGTATAAAGTAAGTGGTGCTGAGTTCTGGGAAATCTTATTTTCAATTAGTCTTGAATGTTTTGTTGTTGCTGTCATCAATGACGGTAAGTTATGGTATGCTTAGAATTTCTGTGGAGAATATGTTTACTATCATTCATCACTGAGATTTATGGAGATCCCATAACAGCAATTAAATCTGGTTGTTTACTCAATGCTGTCACCAGAAGAGGATATAGTCTGTAGAGTGGAACTATTCAGGGGCCTGAAAATGTTTTATTCGTCAGTCACATCTAAAACACGAGCCAAAAAGTATCTCTTTTAGGGCCCTCTACACATTTCAAGAAAATCAGAATTCTTAACCAATAAAGAGTCTTTGGTTTAAACGCTTGTTTTATCTTTAAAGCCAAATGAAACACTTCATTAGCTCACTCTTAGTCAAAATTTAAAATTATAAAAGGATGACTGACTTTCTTTGTAACCAATTATGTGCTGTTACTTGTAACCCTCACTTGGTGCCAAAGAGGAGACCCTAGACAAAAAGCCATACCTATTGTTCACCCCTTGGTCAAATAGAAGTCGCGTGATGAATAAATCAGTGCATAAAGTGCAAAAACATTCATTGGAAGATTTAGACAAAAAAGGGATGAAATAAAAAAAGGAAGCACTTTTGCTCCACAGCTTAAAGCTGTTCCTCACATCAGGGTTTCAGAGAGACATAGAAAAACATAAAGCTTTGTATCAGAGAGATCCTGTGGTGATATATACAAAGCAGAATCCAAGTTTCTGCATTCCTAAAGTGAAAATAAACAAGTGGTTTCATAAAGGAATAACATGTTACCATGTCTCCTGTAATAGATAATAGAGATCTCTAGTAAGTACAAGATATGATGCCATATCCGAGGGAAAAGCACAAAGCTGTATCAGGGAAGGTTTAGGTTAGATATAAAGAAAGCCTTTCACACAGAGGATGATTGGGCACTGAAACAGACTCCCCAGGGAAGTGGTCACAGTGCCAAGCCTGAGAGAGTTTAAAAATCATTTGAACAATGCTCTCAGGCACTTGGTGTGACTCTTGGGGTGTCCTGTGCAGCGCCAGGAGTTGGAATCTAAGATCCTAGTCAGACCCTTCCAACTCAGGATATTCTATGATATTGTCTTCAGTTCACTTCTTTCTTCAGTTCCCTACTGACAGGGTGCACTTGACAGATTTATAAATATCTGCTCAGCAAACTCATTGGAGTGGTGAAGCAAATACCATGAAATAAGACTCATCAGTAAAAGGAAGTACATGCAGAGTGTCATGGTATGAGTTTTCTGCAGCAGTGCTGAGGACTTCTTCCTGCAGTAGTGCAGCTGCGTGGGCATTCCATGCCAATATTCAGTGAAATAACATATCTACTCTAGCAGACTCAGCTAATCACATAAAGGTTATCACTCCTAAATGGAGCAAGAAGTGAGGCATATCCTATAAAAACATTATTTTATAGAAGCAGGTCTGTTTAATGCTTTAAAACTACCACTGAAATAGCTGGTATGACCTTCAGTTTCCAATGTGCAAGTATTTTTAGCAATCTATAACTCTCATAGTTGAGGAAACTTTCTGCTACTATACTTAAAATCTTTGTGAAACTTCCATTATTCCTGACAATTAGTAATAATGTGCAGTTGTTATAATGGGTGCTTATGTGTGACTGCAATATTAAAAACACACTCTTTGATTTAAAGGACTTGGTTTTAAACAGGAAGTGGTATAATAATATTCAAAATTTCAAAGTTGGTTCACTTTAATGGCATTTATAAACTACGAGTAATTTCTTCCACTGATATAGAATATTTTTAGTAAATACAAGATAATTTTAACAATTTTTAGTTTCCTAGCTGAAAAAATTAATTTCCTCAATGAAATTTGCAAGTTGGAAGAAAACTCATGATGCAAGAAGCTGGTGTAGATATATATATATATATATATATATATATATAT
>VZTJ01003407.1:175254-191152 GCA_013397795.1 Orthonyx spaldingii | reverse complement strand
TATAATTACAATACCAAGTTAGGAAATTTTATTGTTAATAGTTCTTCAGTTAAATCTAGGTCCAGCACAATCACATTTCAAAAAGTGCTATATTATAACCAAAGGAAAACCTGCAACTTTAATTTAGGTTATCTTAGCAAGGTTATAGGAGATACTGTGTTTTATCCCAATAGTACCTCTTTCCTCACATATTTTTCAGTGACACTTAAAACTAATTTATAAAAAGTACTAAACAGTTTCTTTGTGAAGTGGGAAAATTCAAGACAAATATCCTTTGAAAAGTTTTCTGGTTTAAGTGTTGATATCAAACATCAGGTCATACAGGTATTTGGCAGTTCACTTTTACTGCTCCACAGGGAAAGTGTCATAGCAGAAAGCAGATAAAGAAAAGCCTTATACTACTCAGTAGAAGTTATTAATGGATATTTGTGCTGGGTTTAGGTGACAAGTTTATGTTTGTGGGGACCTGCCAGGGTGCCTTTTCTGACAAGAGGACAGGAGCCACCCCTGTGGACAGAATCAGTGCCACCCAGCCACTGCTGTTCAAAGCTCAGCCCATTAACACTAATGTCCTTGTGATAATGTACGTAAGAAAGGGCAAAAAGTGCTTCCTGCCAGTTGTGAAAGAGGGGAGTGAGAAAAATGTGAGCAAAACAGCCCTGCAGACACTAAGGTCAGTGTGGGAGTGGGAGGAGGTGCTCCAGGCACCAGGACAGAGATCAACCTGTAGCCCATGTAGACATTGTGGAGGTCCTTATCCAACTGCAACCCATGGACAGGACCACAGAGCAGATTTCCACACTGAGGGGAGGATGTAAAGCACCATGAGTGAATTTGATCCTGAGAGGAAGGGAGGGATGAGAGCAAAGTGGGTTTAGTTTTGTCTTTGTTTCTCACTCTCTTATTCTATTTTTAATTGGCAATTAATCTTCCCTAGTCAAGTTTATTTTGCCCACGATGGTAATTAGTAAGTGATTTTCTTGCCTTTTTCCTGACTCCTGAGCTTTCTGATCTTATTTTCTGATCCTGTCTTGCTGAGGAGAGGGAACAAGAGAGCAGCTGGGTGGGGGTCTGAGAGTCAGCCAAGGTTAACCCACCTAGGATAAAAATTATTTAGCCACAAAGGACTCTGGAATAGCCTTCCACAGTCATCTAAAAATAGAAGTTAATTGTTTTATTAGAGGGCTAATACAATATCATTTTCTGCAACAATGACTCAGGACATCACCTAGGTCTTGTGCTATGCATAAGACCTTTAAATCAGGCCCATTGAACCTGTTTAGATAAATACCTTCAGAAATTTATTTATTGACTAGTGTTATCAGCATTTTGGAAAACAGCAGCAAGCGAATGTCAGTGACGAGTTCCTGATAGCATTCAGACCCAAATGAAAGTAAACATAATTTGAACCTGCCTGCAATTTCAAGCACTACTAGTGATTTTGGATTCCCAATGTGAGTGTGATTACTAGAAGGCAGGTACTTGGCATTATTCTGAACGTGCCATACACCTGACAACATCTTTGATAAAAAAATCACTTTCAGAATTCTCACTCCACTTTTTACTTAGAGGCAATTCTCAGCACAAAGATGTAGTTATTTTAGTTTAAGCAAACGGGAACCAACAGGCTAGAAAAAAGGCTCTGAGAGTACTAACTGCTGAATTTAATAGCTTTTTGTTCAAGAGCACAAAATGCCCTGCCTTACTGAGCTGTAATTTAACTTTGCTTGTTTACACTGTTATAGGTCTGAATTGACAACATGAAAAGTTATCAGTCTTAAGAAACCCACTTGAATGTGGTCTGTGTTTCAAATGAACACTGGAGAAAAAATAAATACGAATAAAAAGAAATCATATGAAGCTAAGTTTTATCATGCCAGCAGAAAATTATAGAAGTTTTGCAAAAATATCTAAATGAAATCAGAACGTATATAAAACCTGCCAATATACACAAACATACTGAGTTGTATCAGCCTAAGGGAAGAACTCTGATTTCTACAACAATTTGTTATCATAGTACTATGACATCCAGTGTCGTCCAGATAAAAAAGCAATAAAAAAGTCTATCCTGGTTGTAAGCCCTAAAGTAAAGGATTACTGTGATAAAGTCAAGCAGTTGTCTCTGTAGAGCATTTTAGATTGTCTGCAAAAGAAAAAGCTGAGAGTGAGACATAAGTACAGGAAGAGAATCTGTTAGTGTTTGACATTAACTAGCGAAAAGCTCTCAAACTGTTCAACTGGTGATTCTCCTTCCTAGGGTTCTTACCACATTCCTTTAGGCTGAAAGAAGCTGAACAGTCTTTTTGTAACAAGGAGTACATGGTAGGTTCTCCTAATTTCTTAGGAGAACTTCACATACACTAAATGGTGAAACCATAATCATAAAAACATAAAAACCGTAAATACAAAAAATATGTTGAACAAGATACTTACAATATAATAGTATAAAACTCTGGGGGAAGGGAATATTGCTGTAACTTCCTACTGACTGGAAAAGAACTGATTCCAGGTGCTGCAATTAATTCATTGTGAAAGAAATAAGTGGATTACAGCAGAGAATACCAAATTCCCAGGGTTGATTTATTCACATATTTGTATGCCTGAGCAGGTGTCTTGATAGCAACATCAGCAGCAAATTTTACAATTCACAGGTGTAAAATCCCTTTCAGAACTCCAGCAAAGACAGCTGTGTTTGAACAATTTCAGCCTGCCAATAGTTTCTCATACTCCTGCTTTTCCCAAGATGCCGTCCCCAAAACTGCTGCAAACTTGTTTCACTCCTTTACTACAAAGAAACAGAAGATTTTGTGCTCAAGCAGACTCATAAGGTTATTTGATGTATTGCTGTTTTGCAACTACATATAGAGCATAATCAACAATTCCCTAGTGTACAGGAGCAAGGTTACTGTTTGCAGTCTTCAAACTTTCCTCATTTACAAGCCATGCAAAACTCCAGTGAAAGTTTTGGAGCTTGCCACAAAACTTATAAGTCCATTTTCTGCCCATTCCAAAATGACACAGCTTCACGATCAATAATGGATTTCTCTGAATGTCATATCTGTAAAAGACTATTATCTTGATTTTACAAGGTGAGACATGGAAAACTAGAGTCCTGAATCCACAGCACACAATTGACTTAAATGCCTATTCCTTAAATGCAGGAAGAATTAGTAATTGTTTAAGAGGATTAGTAGACACCTCAAAACTCCATTGCTAAAAACAGAGCAGCCTAAAATATTGTGTAATAATGCATGGGCACAAAGCTATGTTTTTCTCTGTGCTGTTGTTACTTTATTTTGACATTTAGTAAGAAGAGGCAGTCTTATTAAGTCTCAGCATGAAAATCTATCCCTCTATAAATCCCCTAGAAGGGAAAATATATTAAAAATGAAGTTTACATGGCATCTATAAATTCTCCTAAGATACATTGGAGGTACTCTGATCTCTTAGGTTGGTTTAGTTAAAAGATGATGATTTTAGTGAGATATTTGAACATTTCAAAGGAAATCAAGTGAAGAAAAAAGTCTTAATTGCACCTCGAATTTTATTAGCAAACTCTGAAAGCTTCAAGAAACACTTGTGCTCAATCAAACCTATCAAAAACCACCAAGACAAAAGTACCAAGGAGCAACAGTGCTTTAATTCTAACCTCACTTAGATACAGCAAATAATACAGGTTTATTGTTCCACTAATTTTCATGACTTATCCTCACAATATCTGTCTGGTCTACATAAGAAAGTTAAGTCCTTTTTGCTATTGAATATGTGGTCTAGCTATCCCAAGGAGTGAAAGCACAGGGCTAGCAGAGAACAAAAGCAACTGCTACACTGAAGGCTGTGCTTTTAAGAGTAGCATTTTAGTTCTAATGAATCTCTTCCTGACATCCAAGCATATCAGAAGTTCTGTTGTGATCTCAGTTCTCTGCTCCTCAGTCAGCAGGGACTAAAACTGACAGCTCACTTAACTTCATAGTGAGAGAGACTACCTCTTACCTCATGAAACTTAAAAGTGATCCTTTTGGCTGGATAAGAGAGACAGACTCCAATGGAAGAGGCATCAGTTCTTACTCATCTTAAAGGAAGGTGGTTCTGATGACTGGATTCAAAGGAAGAATAATGAAAATACAGTAGAGTGGAGGAGCATTTTTACACTGAATGATACTTATGATCCCGTAGTGGATGTCTCCTTTGCTAAACTTCAAATTTTATTTGTATCTGCAACGTTTTGACTTTTGTTCATTAAAATAATTCAGTATCATTATACTATGACATTTTACTATGACATATGCTCAGTAACTGCAACCAGGCTATAATTACTTCACAAATACACTTGAAAAGCCTAAAAAGGCTCTTAGAAAATTGCATACTTTCCCTTTTCCTTAATGGCATTTGTACAAACCACATATTTCAAAAATCTTCTGTATTATAGAAGTGTTTCTGTGCATAAGGAAAGATTGCCTAACTCCCCAGTGGCTAAGAGCTAAATATGAACTAGCATCTCTGATGTATCAATTAGTCATATAAAATAGAGGCAAGTCAAAAGGAAAAACCTACAGTTCCCTAGAGAAAAATTTTTATAAATAGACCAAGAAAGGCATTTGTGATAACTTCTGCAATGCCAGTACATGGCTCTTTTTCCCAACTAAGTCATACTTTAGTACTAAAAATGTGATAGAAGTTCAGGTACAGTCCTAAAAGCAAAATACATGTCAATATTTTAGACCTTGAAGAACTAGGTGAGACTGAAAAGCCAAATGTTTTCATAAATCCTTGGTAAATTTCTGTATGTGTGTGATGTTCTGCTTAAATATAACAGGCTTGAATAAGTCAGGGTGGTTTATTTGTTTTACTGTTGGCTTTCTTGTAGATGGAGGTGTGTTTTGAGTGTTTATGTTTGGTTTGGGTTTTTTTTTCCACAGTATATCCTTATAGCCTTGAATTTTCCTTCGTTTCTATAGTAAATCAGAAGTAATAAGATTTTGCAAATAAACATTGTAATCTCTTCTAATCCACTGATGTAATGAGTTCTTATGGCATTTCCAGCTAACACTAAGGAATGAAGAATTTGACTAATCAGAAGGCTTTTTTCCTTTATGTTACAATCAGAATTAAAGGGTGTTATTTCCTTATTTCATTAGTAAATTCTTTACTCTGATCAAGCATAATGCATGACAAAAACCCAGCTAAGCAGAATTTGACCCTCTGATCAAAGCAACCAAAGAAATAATTAGTAACAGCTGAAAGAATTTGGAAATAACAAAATTATTGTAATACAAGGGTTCTTTAATTAACTGAGAGCTCTGTTACTATTTGAAACATGATCAACATAAACCTGGACAGAAAGAACTGAGTGTTTGAAAGAATTCTTTTGTTTTAAACCACATTTCTTTAACACAATTTACATTTCGTTAACATGTTTCTTAACTGTTCAGAAATTGCATGGGTGTTTACTTTTGTGCCCTGGGCAAGGCTTTAATGTTGGAGCTTCTATTTGCAGGAACAGAACCAATGGCCTCTGGAATTGTCCATTTCATAATCTCAAAACCAACGAAGGTAATAAATATGTTCATAGTATGGGACTGGTTGGTCTACTAACATGTCCTGTGAGGCTCAACTAATAGCACTCTTTTTGTCAGAGCTGCCAGCAATAATGTGGATTATTTTGAAGGCTTTGAGATACCAATTTTTCACTGTCCTTCAGGGCTACCTGGAGGACAGATGTATAGCTTCATGAGAAAATATCAAAGTTTTCATCTCACATTAGAACAAATATGATAACTTTGAACTGCTGAGGAAAACACATAAGAAAAGAAAAAAGTTACAGCCCAGTTTGAGCACCCATTTGGTGTCCTGAGGGTTCAAAAGAACATGCTGGCCAAAAAAGAAAAAAAAAATCAGAACCATATTCTTGTGGTCCAAAGAAATGTTTTAAAAATCTGACTTCATCATGCCTCCCTCTTTGCACATTTGGCCTCCCCAAATAACAATATTTTTTGCACAATACAGTGAGTTCTGACAAAAGAGATAGTTTACCCAAATTAGCAATTTTTTTTGACAGATAAAGGCTTTTGGTGCAGCTACTTGCTCACTAACGAGGACGGACAAGTTCTGTCCTGTCCTGATGATGATGGCTCATTGAATTACTGTGTGGTTGTTCTGTGGTTCCAAACTTGCAAAGTGAGAAGACTGGCTCTTACTGTAGAAAACATCCAGCAACTGCTGTTTTAATGTATAACATTTACATATGAAATAGCAGAAGCCTCTACTGTGAGGCAGCATTAAATGGACACCACATAATATGATTATATGCTACTCTGATGTTCAACATGTTCTTCTTCGTGCACACATAAGGAAGAAATACCTCTGCATAATTTTCAAGATCTCTTACCCTAGGTTGTTTGCATTAAAAAAAAAAGTAAGTTTAAATAATTATGTTTTCACCATTTTAAAAAATGTACACAAACATGCATGAACGTTTCCATCTTGCCACCTCCTTTTCTGTGGTAATTTGGTCTTTTGTGGGACTTTTTCGTGTGTTTTGATTTTTTGGTCCCCTCTGCTATTGAAATGCCACTGAGAGGTGCAGAAAGGACAGAATAACATCCATGATTTTCTTGTATTGAATCCTTAGAAGCATTCAAAAACATTTAAACATAACAGTACTCCAAAAACAAACAAAAAACAACCTCATGCTTACAAAGATGCACCTGTGCCATAATATCAGCTTTATCTAATAATTTAAATGATTGCAAGTCCTTTCAGAATTGTTAGTTGAGACAAGATCTGTTTGGAGATTGTGTCACTCAAGGTTAGGTATTTCCGTTGGAGTCAGGTTTCTGAGCTTCCATCACAGAGTTTAAACAGGCAGAGCTATGAGGTTGACTAGTCAGCACTATGGAAAATAACTCATTCTAGGTCATACTGGATAGGTCTCAACCCTGTTTATTTGATATTGCAAAGGTGAAAAAACCAAACAACAAACCACCCCATACACGCTTAGAGACTGGAAACTCTGACAAAGTTTGACTTTTTTCTCAAGTCTGACAACTATTTGACTTGTTATTCATTTCACTTTTTGCCAGTGAATGCTTTTATCGTTTTGCTTTGCTCTACTATTGTAATCTACAACCTTATCCATGGGAGGATTTATTTAAGAAAGAAAAAAAAAAGACACAAAAACTTCCAACCCTTTCCCTCTTTTGTTCTGAAAATATTTAAAACATATTTTATGTTAGGTAATTTTAAATAAACACAGTAGTATTCAAGTCTTGATTATCAGATGTGTATGTTTGAAAAATATTTCAAATACAAGAATGGAATATGGGATGGTTGGAAACATTATCATGACATTGCCTCAAGTTCTTTAATGAAAAGATTAAACTGCATACTTTTCATAATCAGTATTATCATCTGAGGCTCTCTTTTTTTCTGCCATAGGAGCTAGAGTACTTTTCTGCAAAGAACATACTCTGTATATATAATGGTCCTGGAATTTACTTTCAATTTGAAATTTTTCTCCTCCTTGAGATTTGAAAGGCAGCGTTGTGACTATTTTTGGCCTGCTGTGGTTAAGGGGAATATCTTTAATTAGAATCTTCAAGAATTCTCAGAATATATTCTCTTGGAATTATGAATTTCATCTGTGAAATTGAAACACTTTCTTTAGAAACAAGAAATGCTTCAGCCTTTACTCATGAAAGGAAGAATAGCAATATTCTGCAAGGAGAGACCACTCCCAGTACAAAAGCCTAAGTGTTTTCAATAGGATATATTAAAATATCTGTCCTATCTTGAGATTTTCAAAGGAAGAAACACAATGAAAGGAATTCAGTTCATTTATTCCTTGACTGTGGCTATACATAGATGATTCTGAATGGAAACATATGGAAAAGGAAAAAAAAAATCATGGAGGAAATAGACACTTTCTTACTTTAAGAATGGACCAAATTCACAAATATGATGATAATAATTCCACAAACAAATTCAAAACCTGTGGAAACTGGTGGAAAATGTATAATCTTGGCACAATTCTTAAGACACTGGTTTATCTTTAGATGTTAAGGAGTGTGTTTAGCCTCCAAAACACTACAGAGAATATTCGCCTTTATCCAATGTTTTATTTCTGATCCTTCAACCCAGTCCATCACATGTGGCAAATAAATTTCATAATTCCTTCAAAAAAAAGTTCCTATCCAACTTAAAATATTTAACACGTGTTCCCTCATAACTCCATGCACAAAAGCATTTCACAACCTTCTCCACAGACTTCCAGTGTTTAGCCTAAATGTGCCAGTGCAGACAATAAAACTGCTAGCTTTTTCATCACGGTTGTTCTTTATCCTAATTACCACTAACTTTCAACTTTTGGAACTTAGGAGAATCCACAACCGCCTTGAACTCTTCTTACACCAAACTAAGAAAATCAAATACATGACTTATTTTTTTTCTCAAACCACAATATAAGCAACAATTTTATTATTATGCTGGCTATCTTCCTTCAGGGTTCAACTAGGAGTTCAGCTGTCAAGTTGTACACAAAAGAGATTTCATCAGCTTTTACAAAACACTCTTGTGATTGCATTTTTTTCTAATGGAAACATCTTTTCTAACTAGTTACACAACAAAATTTCTAATTCATTTCCCAGTAACCTGCTTTTCTTCACTCCAGTGTATTAATGAAAAATTAAGGGTTTTTTATTTGATCCAGATTACTTGTACTCTTCACTGCACTATATAACAACTTTATGCATTTCCTCATTCTCATTTTTTCAAGCTTTATGTGCTTTATTTTGATTTTTGCAACATAATTAATGCAGTTCTGTCCATTCTTTCTTTATCCCTTTATTTATATCCTTTTAAAACACAGAAACAAACAAAACCTTTTTTTCCCCCTCCATTTTCCAAAGAACATATTCTTAGGCATCATGCTTATTAGTTCCACTATAAATTTTTAGTATTTTTTATTAAATTACAGATATTGCCAGAACACTGCAGAGTTCCACAGTTTCCTGCAATAGACCCCCTTTGTGATCCCCTGTGACACTTCAGAGGTGAACAGGCCTATCACCACCTTTGCAGGTTTCACTCTCTTGCATCTAATTTGTACCTCTAATTTGCTGACAGCAATGGCTGGACCTGGAGCAGGCTCCCAGCTAGGATGTACTCACTCAAGGCAAAATATCCCAAGATTACAAAAAAATAGTCTTTCCGGGGAACGGTAGACAGGACATTATGTCCGGGTGCATGACTGATAACTGTCAGTTGAAAAATAACATCTTACATAATATCATTCCACATCTACATGGTGCTTTTGAGTGGACTACTGCTATACCAAACAATCTGAGATAACATTGCATATCAAAACAAGCAAACAAAAAAATTAGAAGTAGTTTTCTAACAGAAAGAACCTCATCAGAGCGGAATTCACCAAGACACACAATCTACCAACAAACTGATATAAACATTTAGAGAGCAAGAGAAAGGAAATTTTTTCCCTGTTTGTGGTTTCTCAGATATCTACTTGGTTATTGCAGGCCAGATAATTATATTCTGTCCTCCATGATAAAGCATTAATCTGACTCTACTACTACGCAAAGTAACTTCTAGTACCTCTAGAGTATCCATTTTTTGACAAATTTGGGTTAGCAACACACCAAACAATTTCGTTACTGTTATTTTTCTCTCCATTTAAATTCTTTTCCTATTTCCCACTGCTTGAAGAGAGATTGCCAACTACACTCACAAACTCTGTTCTAAAACACCAAGCTGTCAATAGAGTGACTGCTGTATTTTCTAAGAGGTTGCCACACCCTTTGAAAGCATTTGGAGGCAGAAAGATTTCTAAGAACAACCTGTTTATGTTTCATCACTGCCAGTTTCCAGTTTAAGTTATGTAAAGCAAGATAAACAATCTGGGAACATCCAGGATGTGCACAAAGTTTAAAGTATAAGGTTAATGCAAAAACTGCCTAAAATCCTATTTCACAATATCTCATCTTGATCATCTTTTCAGAACTACTAGGAGCACTTCATGTCATTAAAGTCAGCAATCCATATCAAACAGACATAGACATCCATCCATCACTACAGACCTCACTGCACATTTTGAACACACTTGCAGTTTCTAGTTCTAGCTAAATGATTAGTTTTTCTCTCTAAAGGAATGACATGAAATTCATCATGCAATTACCTTAACATCCTGCTGTGATGAAAAGGGTCTTTGGAATTCATCTGTAGCCATATACTTTGTTTCTTATATAACAGCTGATCAGAAAAAGATCTGTCACTCTGAGTCCAGGGCAGGAAACTTTTCAAGACTTGTGAAAAACTTTTCAAGCCTGTTCTTGGAGATTAAACAAAATCTGTGGAACAAACTTTTTCTTCAGGAGAGAAAGGAGTCCTCCTTCTTTCTGAAAGTACCTGAACAACTTCAGCTGGGCAGTCACACCCCCAGGAAACAAACACATCACAGGTGTGGATAAGGAGATTTGGAAAGACAACCTGGGAATAGGAACCAGAACTAATAAACAGTGGGGAAAGGAAGAGCAAGGTGGAGTTTTGGGATGAAAATAATTATTTTTGGGTTTTTTTTCTGTATGTTGACTGATTTTTTTGTTGAAAGAAATTAATTGCCACCAATTAAGTGAATGCTAGTTTAGCTTTAATAAACTTCAAGCTTCAAGTTCAACCAGATCAGTCTCAAAGTTCTGTCTAGTTTGCGGTCCCAGCATATTCTTACATCTTTACTTTCTTTAAAGGTTATTTGTTTTACCAAGAGAAAATAACCTAAACAATTTTAAAATCCACATTCTTTGTGTAATAGAAACAATGGACATAAATTTAATTCTGCTTGTGAGTAACAAGTGAACTATTCAGACATACAAAGATACCATATCTGTTAGAAAATGGCTATAAATAAGAAATAAGTGAATATATAAAACAAACCCCTATCTTTTCAAACTCAAATATTCAATGAAAATTCATTGGTTTCAGCAGAACAAATGTTTCTAAGTTCTAGATAGTAGTTGAAAGCTCAACAACGATAAAAGAAATATGCAAGAATTTCCACATAGCTACAGAAGATTTTAGTCCAAATATTTGCTTTTTTTCTTAGTTCTGAGTAAAGCTAGGAGCTGTTGTCTCAGACAGTCCCCATTACAATTGTTCATTTACTGCCTTGCAGCTGCTCCATTCCATATTCAGCTGCCTAAAGGAAAGGATTTCCTCACTTGATGGGTAGCACAAACACCTGAGTGAAGGATAACAACAACTGCTCTCAAACTGCAAGTGCAAATGTGAGACTGGACTAGAGAGAATTCTGAAGTGCTTTTATAACATGCTATTTTGGTAGCATGTCTCCCAAAAAAGTATCAAATCTTGGAAACTGTCTAGATGGAAAAACATTTTTTAGCTGTGCCCTGCTCTAGGAATGTTATCAGCAAATTGCTCCTAAGGAGCATAGCATTTACATTAGCCTTAAAAGAAAATACCCGCAACAACTGGCACTGCTAATCATAATGGTGGGTAGGGGAATCATTATGCAAATGATCATTTATGAAACATCTTACTGGCATCCCAACAGGACAATAAAGCATTTTATAAATAAAAGGAGTCAGTAAGGCAGTGTAAGAACTTCCTTTGGGTTTATTTTGGTTGTCAATGACAAAAGTTTTGCTGATATTTTGGTCATACTGAGCAAGGCTGCAACATGCTTGAAATAATTTCTAAGGGATAGCCCAAGAAACAGAAAGGACTTGTGAGAAAGTAGGCCTGATACTTCCCCTCCCTACTGCACTGTTCAAAGACAGTAAGCAAAGATTAGCAAATACTTTGCTAAAAAACCCCAACTTGTTAGTGCAAATTCTGATTTGAATATGCTGTAATACAGTATGACTTTGGTAGCATAAAGATATGATATTATTTTTGATGTCACGAAGTTCATATGTGGTATCATAGTTTAAACTATCCACACTAATGGGAAAAGGCTGAAGTCAGTTTATTTTGTGTTCTAGGAGTTGTAAGAACTTTTACAGACTCACACCAAAGATTAATCTAGTATCATGTACTGCTTTAATAGAAGGCTGTAGTAATTGTTAAGAAACAGGGGGAAGTAGAGAAATCTTTTCCATCTTCTAATTAGAATTTAGGGGTTTTCTGAACTAGAGACGTGATCTAGAGCGTTATTTTTAATACCTGTTGAAAAACATGTCTGAAGTTTTGATCCAGAAGCAATATATCAACAAATGAATCAGATCAGAAAGGAAAATCGCGCATTTACCCCAAAAAGTCTTCTGATTCTGAAACTGTCTGGTATCAGTTTCATTAAATTAGGTTTAACAATATTTTTAAAGTATTAAGTATTTGTTGGGCAAGTCATGCTTTGTGATGTTATTAGATTTTTCTTTAAAGACAGTACTCTGGAAAATTGCTGGTGAAACAAGTCTCTGAGACAGCAGGAGAAAGAAAGAAGTTAGGATCACAGAATAAAATATATGATTTTGAAAAAAAAGAGGTTATTACAAATGTCACTCTAAAATATATATATACATTTACTTTTATCTAAAGGAATAATCCGAGAGACAGATTTGCAGGGTGTCATTACAAGTAGCACCTGCAGCATGTTTCATATCTGAATGCTCTGATTTAACCCTTCTCTTTAATACTCCACAAGTTCTAAAGGGTTTTTGAGAACTCAGGCACCTTCTATTAAACAGATTTCCCACTTGTCACTTGGCCAAATAAAGTTTGAATACTACTGTATTAGTGAGAAGAAAAATCACCTCAAATTCAATTCACCAACAATAGATTAAGAGAACAATCCTGGTTTCTAATTTCCTCATGGTGAAGGAGATTTGAAAGTTCATCTATCAGACAAATTTTCTGCTGTGTAACTGCATTTCTGAAAAAGATCCTGTCTTGTTTCATTGGGTTTTTGTCTGGTTGTTTTCTTCACTCAAAAAAAGGTGAGTTTTAAGTGATTTTGACTATTCCTGGAACAAAAAAGTTGTGAGGCAGATGACTTAAGCTGGATTGAATTCTGGGGCTCTGGCTACATCATTTTAAGTTACAGATTATTGTGGGGGTTTACAGAAATTTCTATTTCTATGTAAGAATGAGCTAAATTTAGAGGACAAAAGTATTTTGCTGTAGTAGCAATACATTTTTTTTTCAGGAAAATACTTGTCTTTCTCATGCAAATTTGTAGTTGTTAATTTTTGTGTATGGTAGTAAATTACAAAGAATTTAAATCCAGAATCTCAATTACATCTTCAACAGCATAAAAAGATCCTGAACAGTCTGCCCTTCTTTGCATTCCATCCCTACCCTCTGTCCATCTTTCATTTCAGAGGCAGGGCCAAAAGGGAGGTAAGTATATAGGTAAATAATTATTGCAATGAAAATTCTTGACAACTACTACATTATTTCTAGTTGTGGTACAGTGCTGAGAATTTTCAGACAGTTCTCCAGCAAAGTGGGGAGAAGGAAAAAGATGGCACATCATTCATCATGACAGCAACTGCAAATGCCAAGCAAAGTTCTTGCAAATCGTTTCCAGAAGAAAGAGTTTACAGTGCATGACAAATTGCTTGTTAATGGCTTCTTCTGGAAATATTGGATTGAATTCATGCTACATGTCTTAGGAACCCAACAGTAGATATTTTCAAGCATCTAGAAGATGCAAAGAAGACACTAAGAAAGTTTTAAGAGAACATCTTAGTATTCTCAAGAGCTACACATACTGGCTTTTTGACTTGTGCATGACACAGTGATGGAAATATGTTTCATACTTGAAATTCTTTGTTCGTTCTTGAAAAAAATTGCCCCCTAAACTTTTGTCCTTACGAAAACTGCATAGACTTTCATTTTTTAAAAGATTGATTTAATTTATATATTGATTTAACTTGTTTTCAAATGCTGGGACAGTTAAAGAACTGGAGTCAAAGTAAAATAACCCATTTGTGTATCCATCTGTGGAATTTATAACAAACATTGCATTTGGATGAGATTTTTCCAAAAAGATTTTTTAACATCACTGTCTTTTAAAACCCCAAATAGTTGGGGTTTAGTTGGGGCATAGTTGGAGAAGATATAATTCACGTAGATCAACACTTGATTCTTAGTGCTGCCACTATATCTGTAACTAATAGAAGATGTAAATGATGCTTATCATGGGAGATTAAATGAGATAGAATTGACACTACAGATCTCTTAGAAAACCAAGTTTTTATTCCAGGGATTTTATAAACCAAAACAAATAAGTGCTTTGCAGTCCAAAATGTTCTTCCAGTCTTTTCTCTAGTATTGATGTGCTATATAATCAATTTTAACTATTCAACAGGAGGAAGTTACTATAGACAGATCTTGCAGACTAATTGTGTTTTCAGGAATAGTGAAAGGATGAAATGTAAAAAAATTAGATGAAAGATGAAATAGATATTTTCAGTTCCAAGAAGAGTTGATAATGACTGTTATGGGTATGTTATACTCAAAGAACTGTCATGGCCAAAAAAACCCCCATAAAGATACATACAGAGCCAAGAATTTATTTTTAACCTAGTAATAATCTTAACAGTCTAAATTAAATAGAACCATCTGATTAGTCTAGCTACAATAATATTAAGTTATAGTCCAAATTCATACTGAAAAGCCTTACTATTTATGTCATTAAGATTGCTATTCAACACTTAACTAATAACTACTTTTTTCTTTGGTGGTGTGTTCACAGTTCACATGGGTTGCGTCACAGGGTCTATTTTACTTATCTCCGTCAAGCAGGGAAGTGGTGGCAGGCCATCAGCATCCAGAGTTATTTCCAAACAGGGCTTCAGTTTAAGTGTGTGTACAGGGTCCCTTCTGCCTCACTGCTGTCATTCAGCTGGGACTATCTTGACATGCTTTCTTATCACAGCCTGCCTCTTTCACTGATTCCCAACTGAAGTTTGAAAATTGCACCATAGCCTCTCTCAACTTGCTATAAGGGTCTACTGCTCTTTAGGCAAAGAGTGAATAACCTGGTCTGTCAGACCTTTACAGCAAACTCTATTCACAAGGGGTAAGGGTAACTAAAGCTAGGAATTTATCATTAGACCAACAGAGAATTATTAAAAGGAGACAAAAGCAGCTCAGGCCAAGACAGGTCCAGACAAGTCCTGAGAGCTGCATAATCAGGTCAACACAAAATCTGTAGCCTTTTACTAGTCACAAAAAAGGTCATATTTACCATCCTACTGGCAGGGAATATATGACAATAATGGTCAGGTGAAGCTCACTGAAAGAGCAAATTGCTTTAGTAGATTGTGCAATGACAGAATTTGACTGTTCAGTCATTACAGTTCAAAAAGAGGAAAATCATTGAATAAGGCCTAGGATGCAGCAAAAAAATGGAAGGATATGAATAAGCAATTAAAATTGTGAGGTCAGAAAGTTGGGTAACAAATGTATTATGGCAGTTAGAGCACTCTGTAGGTGGAAAAAGAAAAACACGTAATATTGGCAGAAAACCCCACAAACCCAAACAAAAGCCTACACAAGCTCACACATTTAAAAATTACCATGAGTTGAAAGTCAAATTTTAAAAGTATTGAGATTAATTTTCTCCGAACATATGGATCGCTGTACAAGAAACTTAGGTGTGGGATTTGTTTTGGAAATTGTCATATCCAAGATCCCACTCCAAGAGATGCATCTTGCAGTGCTGTGAGTCCTGGAGTTTCCATGCGCCTCCAGGCGGGGAGGATGGGTGCTGCTGTCGCGCTAGATGGCGGTGTTCACGGGGCACGCTGCCTTCCAGCCGCAGTGTGGGAACGGCTTCTCCAGGGACACATCTGATTCCTGCGAAGTGATGACTTACCACTGTGTTGATGGCGAAAATGAAATAATGCACATCTGGACAAAAAAA
>VZTJ01003407.1:89157-175211 GCA_013397795.1 Orthonyx spaldingii | reverse complement strand
AAAAAAAAAAAAAAAGAGACTGGACTTGATTGATAAATCAGGAATTTCTATGTAGACTGGGTATGAATTTGGAAGTTCAGATACTGTTGAATGCATTTCATGTTTGATTTGTCCAATGAAAAAGCAAATTGTATTAGCAAATCGCATACTGATCACATGCAGAATTGTATGCGAGTTCACAGTAAACAGAAAAAAAGTGTTTTAATTCTACATACAGACCTAAAGGAATTATTCTAACATTCAGTACATAGAACAACACGTTTCTTATCATAGAATGGTTTAGGTTGAAAAGGACCTTAAAGATCATCTAGTTCTAACCCTCCTGCCTTGGCCAGGGACAATTTCTACTTGACCAGGTTGCTCAGAGCTCCATTCAACTTGTCCTTGGTATGTTGTTATGAATTCTCATTCTTAGACCATGCTTTTCTATGGAGATAACACATTCCAGGCAAAATGGATTGGTGAAGAATGGGGAAAAAGAAAAGGGAAAAACTTCTTTTATTTCAAGAACAAGTTGCCATTCTTAAACCATTCCAATTGTACATGCGTTAGTCAATCAAGCAAACCCTCTTGTGAAGTTTGCAGAGTAATGTAAAAAGTAAAATCTCAGTTGCAGGAAAAGCCCCTTTGCATATATTTCATTGGAATTCTTTCAGTGATGACAGTTACTAAATTTTAATAAATCTAAAAGCAAAAAAGAGTGCCACATGAATGTAAAGATGGAAAGAAGCCAATCCAGCATTCAGCTCCTTCAGTAAAACTCTCCAGAGAGCAGAGAAGATGCTAAGACAGAGTCTACCCAGACTTAGACTGACTGCATTGTTGCTGACCTGGCTGCAGTCAATTACTTCATATAACCTCACAGAAGAAAAATGGGATTTTATTCTTTAAGACCTAAAAACCTCCAAACATTTTAACAAAGTGCATTTTAGTAAAGTCTAAAAGCATAATCCTAGAAACACCAGTTAAAATATGCCTAGCTGTGGAGACAGGTAACCTCCATTTGAGTTTTACTTTCAGGTTTCCCCACCCTGAAATGTCCAAATTCTGCCTCTTTGCAAGGCTATATCAGTTTTGATAGCAATGAAGAGCTTTTAGCATTTCATTCATGACAGCATGATCTGGATCAAGAAAGCAATAATCCCTCATAGAGCGTCTCTGAAAAGCTGAATCCAGCAGAACTCTTCATTGAAGGTTTGTACCAAAAGCCATAGTGCTTGGTACATAGTGCAATGACTGGAGTATCAGAAACAGTTGAATTTTAACAGTGTACAGTTTCTGTGTGGTTCCTAGAAACCCAATAGCAGTGCTTCAGGACTTTGCATGAAACTAGAAAGGCAGAGGAGTACTAGTTGCATGTAAGCTAGCCCCAGTTCATTGATGAGGAGAGAGCTATAGAAAAGGTATCCTAGAATACAGTATTTTTTGGTGTTTCCAACAGCTATATGGAGATACTAATGCCATTGTACAAGGTATTAGTGAAATGTCATGTCAAAATCTTTGTTTATTTCTAATCTCTATGTTCAATATGGAAAAGTTCAAAACTGCTAGAATAATCATTTAGGTTGGAAAAGACCTTTAAAATCATTGAGTCCAGCTCTAAATAGGCTCACAAAGTGTGTTTAAGAGATCTCTCCTTCCCAGAAAAAATCTCCCTTGCTGGTTTCTTCAGGGTGGGTTAAGAAGGAATGGTAAAGAGGAGAAACTGGACAGATCCTGCTGGTAACATCTTGCCTGAGACTGTGACAAAAGTTGCTGACAAATTCAGAGACAATTTGGCATTGTGTGCTGAGCAAGCCAGTGGATCCCACTGAGTAGTGGGGTTCCAGGATAAAGGTGTTTGCCTCAGAATGTCGCACAATGTGTATGCTCAGCATAAAAATGAGATATGGCATACAGCCACATACTGCTCCAATTCAGGTATTAGCAGGAGTGAATATTGTGGAGAGAAAGAAAATCTTACATATTTTACAAAACAAAGGGATGCTTACAGTGAGAACAGTGCCAGTATTGTGACTGAGGCTTCCAGTAAGCTGATTAAAGTTTGTTTGTCCCAGTCATACTGAATTTTTAACTGGACTCTGACAGTATAAATCTAACAAACTGAAGTAGTCCCATTATTTCCTGCTTGCAGGGCCTTGTTTGCATGTTTTTTCCAGAGTTAAGAGAAAAGTCACAATAGTTATTTTGTGTAGCAGAGGAGCAATTCTTAGAATCTCTGGCATTTGTTAATAATCTGCAAGAGTGCGGGAACCAAATGGCAGCTATTGCAGTGAAATAGCACAAAGCTTGCTCAGCTTTTCTTCATATTGTCACTTACATTGCTTAAAAAAGGAAAACAAACTGAACTAGTTTCCTGGTATGTCATTGTTTCTCCCAGTAATTTTTCATTCGGTGTTTTAAACCTTATGGATCACAAGTGGTCAGGACTTGCTTGACCTGCCTTGAGATAAGTCACAGTATCTATGTCTTATAAACAGAAGAAAATATTTGCTTAGTTTATGCTTATAGCAATAACACATGGACTGTGATGGCTAGAATGTGTACATATTTTATTTGAAAAGTTAATTTGTGACACACAAGATATTATGATGCTTAATACACTTATCTTTTCTCACAAAACTTCCATTCACATGCTCTGAATTCCACTGGGTCCCAATCGTTTTAAGTTTCAGACTTGCAAAACATATAAAACGACTGAGCACAAAATTTAGGTGCGTAGAAACTGTGCTTACCTGCCTCCATCACTTGGGCCTCTAAATTCTCCTGTGCACGTCAGCTTCCTCCAGCATATTTTCCAGAAGACAAAGAGTCTGTTTCTGGGTATATCAAGATCTGACTATATTCCCACAACGATAAGCAATTTGAGAATTTATTTCAGACCCATGTCAGCAGAGAGTAGGCTCTTTCTGTCACACAAATCATGAGGTCCAATCCTGCAGGGGCTTCTTGCCCTGTGCTTGATATCATTCTAACACAAGGAATCTGAACAAATTAATAAAAATCCATCTTCAATATTCAATATATATAAATCTACATGCCTGGAAATTGCCAACTAATTTATTTGTGTTGGAATGAGTAAAACAACAAAGCCCATTAATCTCAATGGCTTCTATCAAGTTTCTTCCTGAGACACCAACTCTCCCCACGCTGCATCAGAGGATCCAGGGCTTTCATCTGTGGGTGTGAATGCCACTGCCAGCTCCAAAGTTCAGGTTAAGTTCTATTTCAGTCCATTCCTCCATCTTTTTTTTTTTCTTTACAGAAATGCTCAAACTATATTATTAAACACTTGTAAACACTGAGATGACAGTTAAGTCTGGTGATAAATTTTACCCTTCATCAACCTAGGACATACAATTACACATTTCAATTCATTTGGTGACAACATGGATATCCCCACATTATATTGGCTTTGGATTAAACCATTGTGTTTCTGCTCTGTAATGACTCTGTAGTGTGTGTGGCTCTGCGGCACTCTTCTCAAATTACAACAGACTTGCTTCATTCTCCACAAATCTTGGATATTCAGCACTTTCTGAAACAGTAAGTTGAAACCGAGTCTATCCTACTGGAAGATAAGACCAACTTCACTAATTAAACCACACTAAGCAGCAGGTGAAATCCAAGCAGAATACTGTCTAATATTTGGTAATAGGAGACAAATTCCACCTACTTGGTGTTTCTTAAAGCAGACTAAGTACTATAATAGCAAAATACATTTTTATTTTCTTGGATTTTTCTAGTTTTTTATTTTTTCTTCTCAGGTCTGTTCAGGATTTGAATTTGCCAGTGGAGTGTGCCAAGGGTGTTTTCCTATCCTAGTTATCAAACACCTGAAGGGCATGAATTTGGTTTAAATGCATTTGAAAAACAAGTTAAATAAAGGTAAATTGTTCTCCAACTCTTTTTTGTGATCCAAAATGCTCAGACTTCTTTACAGATATAAACTGTATGTTCCCACTCTACTGTCAACATGGCCTTATCAACACCAGTAAGGAAAGAAAGGTATTTTAAGGTTTTTACTATTCCCAAATGTTGCTTCTCTTTATTTACGGATACAACAATATCTTTCAAACAGCCAGAAGGAAAACAAATCCTATTTTGTCTATCAAATACTTTGCTTTAAGGGTTTTATATACAATGCCAAAGCAATTCCTCAGAGAATTTCTGACAAAAATTTCCTGATAGAGGGATCTTTCTTGAACTGAAAACTATCAACATCTCACTCAAGAGAAATGGAGGTCATAGAACTTTGAACTAAATGGCTTTGTTAAACTTTCAGGAACAAGGCAGAGTGCATTATTTCTGCCCAGACAAAAAATATTTAAAAATCACTAAAAGAAATATTCTGGATGGAATCATTGTTTATGAGAAGACAGAGGATAAACTATATTCACAAAGTAAAATGGTGGTATAAGCAACAGTGAGAAGGGAAACCTCAAAGAAACAGTTTAACACATAGTTTAAAATTACAAAGGAAAATTAATCACTCTTAATTAATAGCACTTTATGGCAATTATCTAGTCATCTATGATATCTTTAACACTGTGTGTATTTGAAAAAGCCAGAAGAATTACAGTATTCGAAATCAGTAATACCTGATACCATTCTGAACTAGAAGGCAAAATATCCATAGAAAAGCATATAGTCAGTTTTCTCCTTTTGGCTTCCTCATATACTATGGGCACTCTTAATTAATAGTTTGAGTGTAGCTGAAATTTTACAATATTTCACTATTTTCCAAGTTTAAATTCTTTGTTACGAATTTTTTCGTGACCACCACTAATCACAACATTAATATCATCCTGACTATTCACTGTGTGGTACTAGAGTATTCTGATATAAATGTGCTTTTTTATTCAATGGATGGTGAAAGGGAAAGACGTTATAGGCAAAATGTAATTGGACTCTGAAATACTGACTTTAGATACTAAAATGAGGTTTTACTCTGATGAAAATATTTTTTTTTATTTAAAGGAAAGACTTCATAGTTGTTCTGGTCAGTTTGACAACGAATATTACAAAATTATGCTAGTTCTACAAGCTAAATGGTTCTCAGGTACATATAATCACTCAAACACTTATAGAAATCTGAGGGTCACAATTAAAAAAAAATATTGCCTTGTTCAACAAGAGGTGACATGACTGGCAATATGACACTATATCAACACCAGAGTTGTTGAATTTCAACTACATAGGTCACTGGTATAAACAAATAATTAGAAAAATACTTCAGAATTCCTGAAGCTTAGAATAAAAAGAGGAAAAGAGTTTTCTATTTTCCTGCTGTTATATGCCTATGAATCAGGAAAAAACCAGATATTTGAAGAATTGAAGAATGATTTCGAATTGTATCAATATGAAAAAATTAAAGAGAGAGTGGGAATACAATGCCCTCAACTCCTCAAAAGTTTGTTGTTCAAATGAAAGTATATCTGGAGAAGCAATGGAGAAATTTAATTCTGTTATTTTCATATTACTAAATTATCCTCTGCCTGTGAGGTGTGTAAATCATGACCAATCTCAGTGAATAAAAATCTACAGTCAGTAATTGAATCTCTAATAAAATAGGGTTTAGTAGATCTTAAAAATAAGTTTTCTAGTTTTGTTTTTTTTGTTTGTGGGTTTTTTTTGTTTTTGTTTTGTTTTTTTTCTTCTTTTAAAGCAATAGCAGTATTATGGTATTAACAAAAGCCTTAAAGAAAAATCACATTTGTTGAATTGAGAATATTCACTCCTTGGCACATTTGAAATGTTTAGGAAACCAGAAAAATACTCTGTGGAACACCAGGTAGTGTATTGGACATTTTCATTTATGTGTGATGAACATGTAAGCCCTTCATTTTTTAGGGTGAAGCCCATCAGATATTTAGGTTTTCTTGAAGAAGGGCTTCATTTATGTCCCAATATTTCTGGGTTTTTCTCCATAAAGGCAAGTAGTTAACTAGCAGTTCATCCCCTCCTAGGAGGCTTCTCCCCTTAGAACATCATAGCTTTACTGTGTCTCATGCACATTTATTTACATCAGTAAACAGAATGAGGACAAGCATGGAAATGGGAGCACACAATCATTTCTGCTATCAGCACAAAGGAAGATAACACAAGTAGTAAGATTTCTGTTACAGAACAGCAGGTTATGGATGCCAAAACAAGTACTAAAAGTGATAATGAAAAACGAAATAATAATGAAAACCTCAAACAACATTTTAACTTCTCTGAACAAATTTCCTCAACCCAAGACAGCAGTGTCCTGGAATTCTGCTAGACCCCATGTTTTAGAGAGTGGTGTGTAAAGTTTGGTTTGCAATCTGGAACCAAGGTTTGTCTTCACCACTCTCTGAGCCCAAACCCACTGAAGATTCCTGTAGTAAACTGAAGTTAATGTTCCACATGCTTGGTTCCAGCCACAAAGTTCACTGAAGAACTTTCACTACTCTATCTCCCTGTACCTGTCAGCACAACTGGCATGTGAAATAGCAGGAGATAAACATAAGATGAAAGTACTGTAGAGCTTCTGACTTCTGTGTCCTACACAGATCTTGAATGATGTAGTGATATCTCTCTTTCATGGCTTTCCTCCTCAGTACACAAAAAGTGCTGCTGCTCGGGGGTACAAAAGACTAGCTCTACAAAGATACCCATTCTCCTACAGAGTAAACAAAGAGATGCAGAAAAATTAGGAAAACACCTCTCTTCAGTGAAGTGAATGAAAGATGTTCTATTTGGGCTTTAAAAACAGTCAGAAAGAGGAAAATATCTCTTCATCACAAGACTGAGGTCATCCAAGGTAAATAGAGCTTAGCAAAACAGGAAAAGTAAAAGCAATATTTGGTGGAAATGTAATATGATTTAAGATGAAAATGATTAATCATTTCAGCCAAAATTGATTTGAGCATCAAATACAACTCAAAAGGTCATGCTGATCTAGTGGGAAAGAGGCTCACTCCGATAGCAAAATGTTGCATTTAAACTTACAAGGTAAGAGAACAACATATTAATGCTAGTAGGAACAGGGAAATAAGATTGTCCCTTTGTATTTGGCACTGGTGAGGCCTCACCTTGGATACTGTTTCCAGTTCTTGGCTCCTCACTTCAACAAAGATTTTGAGGTGCTGGAATGTGTCAAGCATTGGAGCTAATGGAGGGTCTAGAGAGTAAGTTCTGTGAGGAGCAGCTGAGGAAGCTGGGGATGTTAGATCTAGAAAAAGGGAGGCTCGGGGTGTTCATATCACTCTCTGCAACTGCCTGAAAGGAGGGTGTAGCCAGGTGAGTGTCAGCCTCTTCTCCCAGACAACCAGTGACAGGACAAGAGGAAACAGCTTCAAACTGCACTGGGGGGGTTCAAGCTGGACATTAGGAAGAATTTCTTCACTGAAAGTGGTTAAGCATTGGAATGGGCTGCTCAGGGGAGTGATGGAGTCTCCACCCCTGGGAGTGTTCAAGAAACAACTGAACATGGCACTCAGTGCTATGGTCTCGTTGACATGGTGGTGTTTAGTCAAAGGTTGGACTCCATCTTGAAGGTCTTTTCCAACCTCATTGATTCTATGATTCTGTGGTCCTGAGATAGCACAAATGCCACCCCATGTGTCCACTTAACTGGAAATACAAAGGACCCAGGAGCCACTGAATGGTGGAGGAGAGGATATGGAGGTCCAGCCTGAACAGCAGTAAATTAAGTCTTTCTGCACTTAAAGTAGTGGGAGAAAGTCTATTTGGAAAGAGTATCCAAGTAGTTTACAAGTGAGACATACACTTAATCTTTACAGTAAACATAGAGAAAATGGATATTTATTTACAATTTTAATTAAGACACTTAAAAACTAATTTTGTTATAACTTGAAGACTTAGCTCCTCTTCCCTTCTCATTTATGCAATAATTTTTCCTTATGCTGTTGCTTCTACTTCTTCAGTATTGGCTGCAACATTAACAATGATTTAGCATAGATCTACTGAGTCGGGGGGTCAGAGGGGAGAAGGGAATCTTCTTGTGGCAGATTCCAGAAAGTTACTGGGGTATGGCGAATTGTGGTTTGCTTTTTTGTTGAATCTCATACAAGGAGAGTGCTGAAAAATATTACCAGGCAAATATATATTTTCTGCCATACATTTAATGACAATTAAAAGGAAAGCATATACCTAAGTTTTCATTGCTAGAGAAAAATATAAAAAGAAATATTGCAAAATGAGAGAACTATTGTCCATCCTTGTGTAAAGGACACATATCTTGAGAAGATTAAAAATAAGAACATTAACTTCATGACTAATAACAAGAAGCTATTTTTTTCATCTATTAGATTAAAATAAGAACAAGTTTAATATTCATAAGCTAGTAGAAGCAATTTTTCATGCATTACTTCTAAATAGAAAAAAGCAATTTCAGTATCTTTCAGTCTTTTATCAGTAACTGAATTTGTCATCCTTTGTGAAAGATAGCTCAGTGAAGACAGTTTAAAATAATTTTTAAACTAGTGGCACACCAACAGGGCATTTAACCCATTAAGAGGTGACAGGCAGGACAGATTCAAGTGAAATATATATTTTTTAACTCCTGTTTATGAATTTTTATCACTGGTGTCAATAGATCTTTGACACATAGTCTTGTTAGTACTTTCTCTGAAAATTTCTTTCTAGGTTACTAGTTAAACAAAACAAACACCTCTTCCACTATGCCTACCCCCCGCCTCCCCCAAAAAAATCCAACAAAGAACCCATCAAAAACCCCTCAAATCCAAACAAAAACACCCCAATATAAAACCCCTCGACCAATCTGAAAGCTGAATTATCTGTGCTAAGGAATGTAAACATGTCTAAGATGATGATCTCTTAACTCTCAGATTACAGACCCTTCAGAATCTCTTCCTTCCTCAATATAACAAGAAAATAGTTGACCACACTCTCTTTGTTCCCTTTACTGTGTCCTGCTTAATGTGATATTCACTGATTATGAAATAACTCCTAACATCAGCATAAGTAAGATTTCGCCCATTTCTTCCAAATTTAATTATTATTATGATACCATGAAGCACTCGAAGTGCTGATTTTTAATTTTTTTAAAATTCCAGTATTACATAAGATGGACTGATAATGTGTGGAGGTAGGGGTCTGATACCCTCTGACTAGGTTCTTCTAGAGGTTCCACACTGGAGGATTTAAAGTTTATTATCAAATTTACTTGATATAATTGTTGTTTCTTGGTATTTTGATTTAGTAGGGTATTACACCAGCACACTGAAATCATAACACAAGCACAGTGTAGCTATTGCAATATATGCAGTTGAATCACCATGGTTCCCATTGCCAGTTCCTGTATTCTCATCATCATGGTGTGCTGGGTGTGTCAAGTCACCAGAAAGGCGTACAAAGGTTGAACCAGGTCAAGCCCATCACTCTCCTCAAAGTTCATTTTAGTAGCTGGCCTGTTTTCAAACTTAACATTAGGTTAAGCTACACATACACTTTCCCCCCCACGCTGCTCTGGCTAGCTCAGAACAGTAGTCTCCACTAATTATCTCAGGGAAAGCTGTTTATACCACCTGATGACTCCCTGGTGCAGTTGTGTATCTCAGCCAAAGTTTACTTTTCAGTCCCCCTAAAAATGCAGCTTTCTTTACAATAATTGGTCATTCTTGACATTCTTCCCCGAGCTCATTATTTTTGCCCTTCTCCTCCAAGTCTTCTTCTGCTGTGGGGATATTGGTCACAGTGAAACACTGTCAGTGTGGTGCAAGTGCAAAGGTTCTCAACTGCTGGGCTCCATCTCACATCTCTCTAATTAGTGTATGTATGTACAGAATGACTTTTTCCTCTCTCTCACCTCATATGCCTTATCTTGTCGCTTTTTGAATTTGGCTGAAATTAGAATTTTTAGATACAAAGTTAAGACTTTGTTTTTCCTCATTTAACAACAGTGTTCACAAAAAAATTAATTCATACTTGTGGGTCATTACAGCTAAATACTGTTTAAATATGGCTTTTTTTTTTTTTAATTCCTATGTGTTTTGCTAACCTCAAAACAAAGTTTTCAGTAGGTTTCTTTAGGAACTGTTTAAGATGAAGACCAAAATGCAAAGGATGAACTGATGAGAAGTAAACAGGACTTTCTCTGTATTAAAGTGTTTCCTTTGAAGACATGACATGACCATAGTTATGCCATGAGCTCTCATATCTCAAATTGGTTAGTAAGTTAACAGATCATTTTATTCCACTACTGAACCATACCGTAAATGCTTCAAACAGTTTTACTAGAAAAGCTGAGACTAAGGATACACTTAAGAGGCTATGTTCACATTTGGACACATAATCAGAGTGGTAAGAGATCTTATCTATAATGGTTTTCGCAAGTCCTCCTTCCCCTATAAATAAAATAGCCATAGCTATTTTTCAGATATATCAAAAGGAGCACTTACCTCTGCATATTTCATCCTGTGCAAGTTCTGCAATCAGCTTGGGATTTCCTGGAATCCAAGAAACCTGTTCCAGATTTCAAATGAGAATATCCTTGGTTTAAAGTGAGATGCTGAGAGCTAGGGATTTCAAGTGACAAAACACACTGTTTTTTGAGCTTTGCTTAAGGAACTTACTTCAACCCAACCGTAACACTTGCAGGTTTTACATGAAACTCAATCAGAAACTTAAACAACTAAAAAAAATTAAATCTGTTATTGTTTACATCCCCAAGTCATAATGATAGAAGCACAAGACAAATGAGGTTTGAAGGGCCCTTAGCAGGTCTCTAGTTCAACACTAGTCACAGCCAGTTCCACTAAAGGTCAAATGGGCATAATCCAGACAGATGTTAAAAAACTCCAAGGATGGAGACTGCATAGTCTCTCTAAACAATCTGATCCCATGCTTGACTGTCATCACAGCTTTTCCTTACATCCAGTCTGAAACTCTCAATTTAATTTATGCTGCTGTGTCTCGTCCTGCTATGCACAGCTGTGAAGACTCTAACCCTGTCTCTTTTATAACCTCCCATGGGTTCTGGCAGGCTGCTATTAGGCCTCCCTGAAGATATTGCCTCTCTGATTGAAAAAGCCCCTTTACAACAGCTTTCTTCATAGAGCTGCTAGCAAAAAATGGAAACAGGTTCCAGCTCTTCCCTTCTTCTCATTCAGATTAAAGCTTCCAGTCAGGCCATCTGTATTTGAGAAAGCTGAACTTCAACTGTTAATTGTGGTGATCAAATATTTGTTTAACTTCAATGAAAAAACAATGGTGAGAAGTTGTGACCATTGTTTGCACACACAGTTCAGATAATATTGTCAAAAAAGAAGTAGAATTATTGAAGGCAAATAATAATAATCACATCACTCAAGCTGCTGGTCATGTCTCTTTTTGATGCATCTCATCAGGATGCAACTGGATTTCTGGGCTGCAAGCGCACACTGCTGAGTCATATTGAACTTTTCATCCACTAACACTCCCAAGTCTTTCTCCTCAAGGCTTACCTCAATCCATTCTCCACTCAGCCTGTACTTGTACTTTAGATGTGCTAATAGATGAGTTTGTTCTAATAGATGAGCTTTTCTTTGCTTTTCTTTGTAGCAGCCAAAGGAAACTTTTCCAGTTACTTAAACTTTTCTAAAAAAAATTTCTTTCCACACTGCATAATATTTTGCATATATAAAAATACATCTATTTTCATACATATTAATAAAGTAATAGATGCTTTTGAATAGTCAGTTTTAGTTGCCAGCTCAGTGTGGCTGATTGGATGATTCACCAAAGTCAGGACTGTTTAAAATTTATGGGGTTTATTCTCCTTTTGTCAAGCATTTTCTACATACAGAACATTCACGTGGTATAAATTACAGAAAAAAAATGCATGAGACAGACTACTGCAATTGAGTAACAGACAGTTTACATGATTATTGTTTGTTCACAATGGAGAAGAGTTCTTAAAAAGGAAAACAGATTCAGTAGCTAGAAATGTAAGCAAATTTTTATCTCAGTTAAATCTACTTACCAGGAGGTTCGCTCAAGCTAAGAGAGATCTACTGTACCACACAGGGCAGAATGCTCAATGCACACAAGATTACAAGGCTAGAAAATTCCAGATTTCTAAGCAATTTTACACAATCTAAATTGCAGTAAAACTTTTTTTAAAAAAAGATATTTTTTTCTGATTGCCTTCAGTAAATGGAGGTCAGTTTAAGAGCTTATAAGCATTCTTTAGCAAAAACATAATAAAAATAAAAATACTCCCAAACTTCTAAGTCATTGCTCTGAGTCTGGATAGATATTCACTGCTGGCTTTCTATTGACTCGTTATTCTACTTCTGGGAATCTTATTTTTCCCATTTACATGTTTAACCAGTATTATATTAGAATACTAAGTAAACAAACTATAAAAAATACAAAGGTTTTGTTGTTTCGTTTTGGGTTTTTTTTTTGTTTGTTTTTTTTTTTCACTAATCCAATTGGATGCAAGGACTAGAAAACCTGTTGAGCTAAACAAATGGTTTAACAAATACGAATCAATGGTACAATGAATAAACAAAAATGTTATCTACAGGTCGTAGACTTCAGTTCTTTGCATTTTCATTTTCTTAAAATGCATTTTCTTTATTTTTAATTAACAGTTTCCTCAATGATATAAGTGAAGCTTTGTGATGCCAGATTTTTAGAATGTGGTATACTCTGAAAGGATGTGCAATATTTCTCTTCAGTAGACCTGAAACTCCTTGCTGATACCACCCTGTGATAGCTGAAAAACCTAATATCTATTTTTTTCTAAAAACAGGTTAAGCTTCTGCAAGAAACTCTCTCAGCTAAGACACCATAAAAATAAACTCCAAAATGCAGTGATCAGAAAGCACTGCAAATATAATTTCTCTTTTTTTTTTTTCCTGTCCATGTATGTTGCACAACTTGACACCAGGAATTTGATAACAAAACTTTCTTTCCAATGACAAGCAATCCTGTAGCCACAGTGGGAATAAATGTTATAGTTTCTATGTTTGTCATACTTGTGAGACTTTCGCTTCAAGGCACAAAAAGATTTAACAGTGGACTGGACAGGACATAATATTTCAGTTTAAGGAGTCAAAGGTTGTTGTACAACAGCTCTTCTTTTGTGTCTGAAGCAAAACAAAACAAAATTTGAATCATATTTAAGTCTTCCATTTACAAATGCAAAGTATCATATTAAATTCCCTGAAGCTTTTTTGGTTGGTTTTCTTTCCTTCTTCTTTTACAATAATTTATTATATGTATCATAAATTTCAATATTTAGTTATTTCAGTCAAACAACACAATCTCAGTTGATAATTAATAAGGAGTACCATTATCAAATAGCCATCATTTTAGTCACTTTTATATGGAAGTTGATTCAAATTGTGTACATGTCAAAGAAATAACAAGTATAGATGGGCCTAAGAATTTAAAATAAAAATTGGGTAAATTTGAAGAATGGTGTAACTTAAGTGCAATGTACTGTAAAACTATTAACTCAGTAAATATCTAACACAGATCCTTATGCTTCTCCAACCCAAATTACTGTGTTGCCTTTCTCAACTTCAGTGATTTCACAATTTAACTTATTGAGCCGTCCATCCAGGATAAACAGAGATTCCTTGGAAGGGGTCATGAGATACTGACCAAAAAGGCCGCTGTCTTTTATAAGACGGTTCTTACTGTTCCAAGGCCATTCACCTGCCTTGACAGGCTCCTTCAGACTCTTCACCATCTTAACCTTGCCAGTGGAGAGTTCCATGAAGAGAACATCAGTTTGTGTGCTGGAGCTGCAGTAGACATTGTATTGATGAGCTTCAGTGAAGGAAGGCTGAAAAGCCACATCAGATATGTGCAAATTAGTGTGAATGTCAAATGCGTCCTGTATTTCTCCTCTCACTGTTATGGACTGGATCCTCATGAGGCCTTTTGCATCATCGATGCTGACAAGGTAGTGTCCATCTGGAGAGATATGCGGCGTGCCTGTCACATCGCCATTGTATCCAATCACGGAATCAGTAACACTATCCACTATGAGCTGCGGTAGGACAGCCCCAGTGGTGTCAGGCTTACAGCAGATAAAAAGATAGCCTCCAAGATGTGTATAAGCCAGTGAATGAGGAATGCAATTATAATCCTTTAAACTAATTGTCTTGATGTACGACATCGTTTCTAGATCAATTTTCTGGAGCATGGGTTCATCCTTATGAAGAACATATCCAAACCTGAAAAGAAAAGCACAAAACCAAAGTCACAGTTGCTGTGTGCATTATGTATGAATGGGGAAAGTCCATGAGCAAAGGACACAAGTTCATACGTGCAGCAGTATAATGCTATATATCTCAGTTTCAGATGTTTCAGATACTAAGCACTTTACAATATTTAATTTTTAGTGTTGCAATTTATAGTGCATCAAATGAAACGCCTAAAACCCTTATTCTGATTAACAGAAAGTTATTTTTTCCTACTGACATAAGGGAAAAGGTAAACATTATTTTCGGTATATCTATTCACTTCTAACTTTTACAAAAGCCAGGAAGGAGAAAATTATTAAATATCAATGGATAGTACATCCCACATATTTGAATTCAGTTCATACAGCTCTTCAACTTACTTGGGAACATCAGCTTAACCCAGTGCTCATTGTTATTCAGATAATTATCTGAATCTTCTGTATTTTTATTCAATAGAAATGAATATCATAAAAAGATTTAGGTTTGTGCCTCCTAGTTATATAAACACCGTATTTCTTACAATTTAAATGACCCTTTATGCTCTTCCATACATCAAGGAACTTTCACTGAACATCAGTAATATGGTTAAATTTTAAAATCCTAGAGCTGTTGTTTGTAACCTTTTAAATATAAACTATATGACTATTCTTTATTGCTAATGTATATGTTCTGACTGTACAATCAATTGACTATATATATATGCAAAAAATATACTTCTAAATATTATGGAGTCATGTAGAAGTATATTAGCTTTACTTATCTAAGTAGCTTTCACAACACTTTTCCCAAACAGCTGTTTTCCTTTGGCACATTTTTTGGCATTTTTCTCTGACTCTTTGATCCTAAGAATGAGTCTGTATGATGACATAAACTAAAAATACCTTTCATATCCTTTTGATATAAGGCCCTATGTTCCAACAACTGAGTTGACAATAACATGAAATTTTCACATTATACTTGCAATTCCAGTATATTTACTAATCAGTGAACCACCAAAGCAACAGACAAAAAGGTTTCAGGATGTTGTTCAGTCAGTTCCTCAATATAAGACAGGGCGAATCACATTTGCATTTTCTACTGAGTTTATGGAAGAACACTTAATTTTAGTCCCACCTTCCAAAATCCTTGCATGCTACTTCAGTACCATGAAAGCACAGAAGTACTGAACTATTTCAGTTGGAAGAGACCTCAGGTTTCCATTTGGTCCAAATCTTCCCAAAGAAGTGCCAGTGTGAATCAGACTGACTGTGATTACAATTTGAGCTGATTATGAGATAATTCTTGTCTTTGATTATTCAGCCACTTATAAATATATGAATTCAATCATCTTGGTTAAAAAAGTGTGAGTGAGCTTTTTCAAAATTTATATCTGGATCATTTGACAATTACCGCTACTTTTCTATTCATGAGGTCTGCTGTTCTGTCATAGAGAAAGATTAGCATCATCAGGCAGAATTTGATTTTTAGGTTTTTTGGCCACATAACATCTGTTTCTTAATCTTTTCGGGTAGCCATAAAGTTGTAGTAAGCATTTTTCAGTTATAAGAAACAGACTTGTGCTGTCTTATATACCAAATCATCCTTTAATAGAAAAGGTTAAATAGATAACAACACTGACATTTCTCATGTCTCCATGTTTAATAATCAGTGTTAGACATATGAGCAGTGGTTACGAAAGGACAATAGAACAGGCTTATTGATTGCATTTTTACATAACAATGTAAAGCAAGGAGTGTTTACAACAAGATAAAGGGAAAATACCTAATTTTAAGGTCAATGTGATGAGAGGCACTGAATAACTTAATTTTCAGCTATTACAATATTATTTAATCTATTTTAATAAAAGTAGCCAGTGCAGAGAAATTTTGCTTTAATTACTTCTGATCTCAGTTTCAGTTGCACACACAGAGTAAATTTTTTGTGTTTGAGATTGGCAAGCTGACCTTGGGTTTGAAAACATTATTTTTCTCTTTCAGTATGCCAAGATATAGTCATGGGAAAAATCAGGAAATCTTTTTTAAAAGTGAAAGAAAGGGCTCTCACAGAGTTGTTTTTAGCTTACATAGGCACTAAACCACAGACTTATTGACAGCACAAGTCTGCTTTCTCATGGGAAATTCCTCTTTGAGAACTGTAAATATGAAGATAACTCCATGTTTTGGCTGAATTGTTTTCAAAACAGACAGTCAGAGTTCCGTTCAATCAGCCCTAGGGGGCGGATGGCTTTGGCAAATCATGTGGGAGTTCATTTTGTATATAAAAGCTAAATTTAATAAATAATTAACTTCTTTTGCCATTTGATCTTGTCCTCTTCTTGTTTCGACATCGGCTCAACAGCGATATAAGTGAAATTTTCCAATATACATAAAGATACACCAAATCCATACTGTGATATTGAAAATATAGCAGTAATCATCTACATGATTAAATATTTAAATGGTTTTTAAAATTTTGCCTGTTGTTTTCAGAAACTGTATTAAACATAGTAATAAATTTTTTTTCTGAAAAAAATCAGTCTTTTAACATTTTAATATATTTCATACATTTTATTCTATGTATGCGTCCATCATAGTTCATGGTACCTTTATTTAATTCAGCAAAAAGGCATAATTTTTCACTGTATGTTTTGAGTTGCACTCTAGTTTCTATCCTGCATGAGAGAAAACATTAGTAGTCTTTTCCTTAAAAAAAGTAATCTTTTTAAAAAAACCCAGATGAATTCTTAACCATTTTCTACCACAAAACAAATTTTAAAATCTAAATAGATATATTTTAAAATGGTTAAAACCTCAACCAATTTTTTTTCACTTATTATACATCAACCAGACAAGCAAGAAGAAATCTTTGTGCTGCTTGACAATTTATGTTTTTTTAAAAAATTATTCCAGGCCATAAAAATGACCTTTTTCTAAAACAAGATACAAATGCAAAACAAGATTAGCATCACTTATCTAAATCAGCAAATCTTACTTACTAATTTAAATTGTGATCAAAATGAAGGATTTAAATAAATTTGATTCAATGAAATCTGCCTTGCTTATGATTATTTGATTAAGCAGTGTTAATGATCAATTTATGCAATATTTTTGCATTCAAATGTTACTGATTTCAAGAGGAACACATAAGTTACTAATCTTTGCTTCTCAAATATTATTCCCAGAATATATGTTTTTGAACCACAGGCACACTTAACTTATGTTAACTCTGGCTGCATAAGCCCCTCGATTACCAAATCTGAATGTGTTGTCTAAGTTAAAGAAAAGGTCTTGCCTACCTCCCCTAGGGGTAACATCAGCTGAAGATATTGAAAGACTCACATTTGACATGAAGCTTTCCCCACAGAGGACACTGCCATTGGCTTGTACTCCAGCTTCTCATTACCTGATGGTACCTTCTCTCAGACAAATTCCCTAAGTTCTGCCAGTTAAAAGGTTTGCATAAATGTTTCCTAATGCAGGTCACTAAGACAAATTTAGCTACTGTGGAATAATTAAGATCCTTTAAATGTTTTTTGTTGAATAACCTGGTTAGTGTGAATGAAATATCTTAAGAGCCACAGAAGAATGTGGACATAAACCTTCCCATGAGCACAGACAGATTTAAAAAAAATATTGTTTGTCCACAGCAAGGGACTCCAGATCTCCACAGTTACTCAGCAAACACCTTTTAAAACAAATCAGCTGATAACATATCATGTCTCAAGCGTTTTAAAATTTCCCAAAGGATTCTAGTTTCTTGTATAGCGTTATCTACCTCTTTGTAATATTTAGTTCACAGTTCAAAAAGCCACAAATAAAAAGCTGGCAGTATCTTGGACAGATTGTTCCTGCGATGTAAACAGTGGCTTCAGCTTTGGTAATTGAGTTTAACTGAAAACTATAGAAACTGGCTTCAACATTCTAACCACTTTATCTGATGTTATATTTATTGCATTTGGGAGATCTATTGTCCCTTGCTCTGGAGCTATTAAGGAACTTGATTTTATACGCTACAGCAGCTAACCATATGTATTCTGATAATCAGTTATACCTGAATGCCTGTTTACAATACATCTGACTTTTAAAGTGTGTAAAGAGCAGCTTAATACATTTTTTCAGTGATTGTTTATTTTCAACTTACAATTATTTACAGCTATCCATGCTATTCACTGCATTCTATTTACTTCTGAATTGGAAACAGAGGTTTGTGAGATATGCTCTCCTTTCATTCCTTGAAGTATTGACTTCTCTAGCCCTGAAAAAATATAATGCTATTTTCTTGTAACATTAACACGCAAAAGACTTTTTTCTTTCTAATGTTTTGTAGTTTAACCTTTAAAAAGTCACTACTTTGTACACAGATGTAAGTTAGCCTAGAAGGTAATGTTTCTGGAGCTGAATACACTAAAAGATCAGTTATGTGAGGAGAATAATACATTGAACTTAAGTAGTGGTTTTTACTTACTGATTTCAAAGCACTCTACAGATATTACAGTGTAACGAAAGCTGAATGACTGGCCTAAGGCTATATAAAAATCCATTGGCACAGTTTGGGTGAAAATACAGGTTATCTAAGGCCCAATGTGGTTTCTAACCTATCATGCAACAGGCTACTATTGCAACTGAGATACTAAAGAGACAGATGTGTGAAAGCACATGTGACAAAAAGATATAATTTTGAGAAAGAGTATACAAAATCACTCTGCCAAAATAATGTTTTTGATTACTAAAAATAGACAAATCTTTGGACCTGGCTGGGAGAGAAGTTGGTAAATTTTCACGAAGGATCTGCCCTTCCCAAAACCAGACGTTTTACTGCCAGAAACAATTTATTAGAACTAACAGGATTTTATCAATACTACTGTTTAAAAAATTCTTTCTTGGTTGTCATACTACCTGTAACGTTTCAGTGCTCCAATTAAAATTCAGTAAAGCTGGACAGGGATGTAAATACCTAAAGAGCCCAGCAATATAGATAAAAAGAAGCTGGGGAAAAATCATTTAAAGTTGCTAGTCTTCTTGGGTGTAAAAGGATTTGGCAAGCTGTGTGTTTGATATGTTTGTCTGCCTGTCTCAGTGAAAGCTGTGTGGCTGGAGTTTTGAGAAGCTGAACAAATCAAGAGAGCTCTGCTCCTTTGCCTGTGAGGGTTGTGAGGCTGATTCTTAGTCTCTGAGAATTGCTAGGCAGAGGCGTAAGGATGGAAAAAGTAATGAAGTTCTGGAGGGAAGATACAGAAGGGAAAAGGGGAAGTGAAAAAAACTGATAAGAAAAGCTAAGAATTCCATGTCTGGTATAGTTTAAAAAAAAAATAAACCCAACAGAAAAAACAAAGAATGAAAAAATATACTTTTGTTTTACCTAAAGATGAGAAAGTACTTACCAAGCCACTGGCAACTAAGGCAGGTGATAAACAGGTTTTTTTATAGGGACATATATCTGTCAGGTTAGATAATTTGTTCCTAATAATTTTGAAAGAGTTGACTAGCTCTTAGCATTTTAATAAATCACAGAATAATGGGAAAATTTGGAAAGTCTATAAAAAAATATTGTTGAAATATTCATAAGACAAAGTCAGCTATCCTAACTAAGGTGAACAGCTTGATACATATCCAAAGGAAATAATAAAATAGATGATATGAGAAAGCACTACAGAAAATCATGAATATAACACAGTCAATGTCGGTTTATAAAAAATTAACTTTATCAGACAAACCTAATTTAATTTTTTTATTTGGAAATTTTCTGAAGGTAACTGAATATTAGGAGGGCATAGCTTTCTTGGAATAAAAGCTGATACCTGAAGGAAAAATAATTTATCTGTAATAAAATGTAGCTGCCAATGCAGAATCATCATTTTACAGGAAAATTCTTGGTACAAAAGCTGATACTTCACAAAATTTTCACAGATGATTTGGGTGTAGATATGTGTCCACGATACCAAGGTTGTAGACAATGACAGAGAAATCATTACAGTCAGTTGCTCATTCCAGCAAAATGTGTTAGTAACTCACACACGAGTTACTAATGATTTTACAAATACCGACTTTTCATACACGTACATATATTCTGAAAATAAGTATCCTCCTTTACTACACATTGGTCTCCAGATTTGGGAAGTTTATGAATTGCTTGTAATATTACAACTACACAACTATAACAGCTATAATTTCATGTGGGGTGAAAGATGCTCTAAGGCTGAATGGTCACTCTTTTGAGGTTTATTGATCTCAATGTAGAAGATCATGGTGGATAGGTTAGGGGGAATGGTGTTAGATCATGGAGACCTGCTTCAGAACAGTTGCCTGTTAACACACAGCAATGATCAGTTGCAAATAAATTTAAGCCCACTGTCCAATAACCTAAATGATGTGTTCTAACTAACAGATTAATCTGTCTTCCCTTCTCTACAGTATTATGAACCTTCTCAACATACCAGTGTCAGATTATTAACTCTGCTTCCATTGCCAGACTTGCCATATCTTTCTGATGAGGAGACAAGAGCAACTGTAAAAAAAAATAGTACTTACCAAATTTGTCAGAAAAAAGTATTGCAAGTCACTAAGATGACAGTTTTGGATTGCACAGGCAAGTAGATTGGGGGATGCAAAAAGGTTTTATATAACAAAACAGGGTAAGAAAATGTTGTCCTCCAGTGGTGTCTACAGAACCAGCAAAATAGGGATACCTCACAAAATTTATATTAGTGAGACTTTTGTAGGAGGTCTCAGTAAACCAAATCAATAAGTGTGTGTGCTGAGCTTTCACTATCCCAAGATTTCTTTTTCCATTCCAAGTAAAGGAAAGCTATTAAATCTGAGTAAAGAAGTCTGCACTACTACTCTATGTTCTATAGAGAGCTGAACCCAACTCCCAAAGTAACCACAGTATTGTAACTTTCCAAAGCACTCTGCTACCTAAAAGGATTAAAAAAATACAGCCATTCATAATTATGTGATGAAATTGCATTTGTCACCTCTGCAAAGTTAGTCTGGTTTTTATGATTAGGCTGTTGGAAAACAACAAGTGATAGTTGAGAATACTTTCACTTTTCCTGAATGTTTTATAGACAGTTGATGGTATATTCAGTGTAAAATTTCCTCTCATATAGCTTAGCATGTAGAAGCCTCCCACTGCTCATTAATCTCTGATTAATATTTATAACAATTTCAACCCTTATGTCTCCTATGCAGTGAAACCATGCACAATATCAGACAGCACATAAAGGTGTTTGTCACAGTGCATATTGGAATCATGTGTAACTTAAACCTGTCAGACATGAGAGTAAATCTTTACATTTCCAATAATTTATTGTATAGTTAATACCAGTGGGAACTGTAGCCTGCGAGCATATCACTCCAATTGGAGTAAATGCTAGAACTGTGAAATCTGTGATTGTTTCTTTCTTCACTTGCTCCATATGAATGAATAATAAAGATTTTAATCCCAGATTTTCAAGATTTTTGACCAAATGTTGCGACACAAATTTAAAAGAAATAGGGTTAATTATATTTAGCAACTCTATAGCATTTTCTGTAAGAGTAGTATACTGGATTTGGCTGACATGTAGTTAGTCTTTTTCACACTAACCTGTATGGTGCTGTGTTTTAAATTTGTGAACAAAAGTGTTGGTAACTCACCAATGTTTTCATTATTGTTGAGCACTGTTGGCACAGCATCAAGGCCTTCTCTGTTTCTTACTCTGTCTTTCCCATGAGTAGTCTGGAGGTTTGGAAGGGGTTGGGAGGTGACACAGCTGGCTACCTCAGGGATATTCCGTGACATGTAACATTATGTTCAACAATAAAACTTCTTCCAAAGTAGCTGTTGCTCCTGCTAGGTGGGAGCTCAGCAGCTGGCTGAGCTCACCTAGCTCACCACAGGGAGCCATTAGTTTTCCATAATGAGCTTTACAGAACCCAGACAAAGGGAAACTGAGGTAACTAAAATTTACTTGTCCAAACCAGCTTAAAAGAGACGGGAAGAGTATCCTAGAAGGTGGTAATTGCAAAATGCAAAAAAAACCCCAAACAAACAAAAACAAAAACAAAAAACCCCAAAACAAAAAACCCAGATCATATGGATGATAGTCTTATTTTTTAAAAATGAAAAAAAAAACAACCATGACCACATATTTAAAGTCACATAATTACACTGATGAAGTGAACAACATTATAAATTATTAGTTCTCCTTTCGTCTCACAATATAAATTCAAGACCATATTTTTAAAGTATATTTAAAGCATTTTAAAGGTATTTAAAATATGGGATTTCCCTCCAGGTTTTATGGAACTTTAAACCTGTCTGTAACATATACAGAAAAAAAAAGAACAGCAAACCCAGGAACTCCATCAATCTTTTCCCCAAATATTTATCATAACTACCCCTATCCTATTTCCTGAAAAACAACCTGAAAACTTTCATTGCCAAGCCGTCAAAGTAATCCTTATAGCAAATCAGATTATTGATCTACCAAAACTACTCCTCTCTCTTGGTCTCATCAGGTTATTAAATGTCTCAGAGTAAGGGAAATCTTTTAACAAATCTTTCTTTAGATTAACGTGCTCACAGGAACTTGCCCATCACTGAGAAGCAACTTACGACATGAGAGACTAACATTAAACTTGTATTTTAAAAGGTATCAATTTTGGAAATCTTACTAGTTATTGTTATTATACATAAATATTTCCAGGTTTTACAAGTATTTTCACATCCTCTCTCTTTTTGTACCTAATTTTCACAGTTTTGACCTGCAGAATTTCCATCACCTTAAGTTCCATCGTTTGTGACAGGTATAAAGGGTAAAAAACAAATTTTCTTCTTACATGCTATAAAACTTTCACTTATGAGAAAATGTGAAAGTGCAGATTATCATACCACAACAGGATTTATATAGCTGCCTCCTTTTCACTGCCCAAAATAAATTATTCAATCACTGTCCTTTAAGGTGGGGGGCTTTCAAACTAGGAAAAAAAAAAGACCTGTGTTAATGTAGAAAAATGGTTTATTATGGTTTAGAATAAGTAATGTTGATTTTACATAAAATTCCTCTCAATTTCTTTATCATGTCTGTTCAGCCTAAGTAGCATTGACTCTTGCAGAGCTCAAGAAGAGTATTTTGCGTTTGAGGAACGAACAAAACATCTTTTTCCTCTCAAATATCTCACTGTTCTTGTATATCTGTTATGTCATTGCTCTTTCTAGCTATACCAAAAATGCTTTGAATGTCATTAAACAATTTAAAATATGTACAGCTTCCTGCTCTGGATTTTGTGGGTTTGTTCCATAACAAGAAGTTAAATTTCAATAAATTAAATAGAAAATGTGTTGCAGAAATATAATTGATAGAATGTGCTATGTACTGGTAGTTGTAAATGAACCTGAAAAACAGAAATCTGTCTGAAATCTTTAGTGACTCACCCAGTTCTGTGGGAGGTTTCCTGGTTACAGGATGTTACATTTATGTGCATAATTCTCCATCTTCATCACCCTGGTACCTAAGTAATTTTTTTTTCCTATTTTCTAGTACTGAGAAAAGGCTAAATAAGAAACTTATTCCCAGCAGGTCAGTACTTATTGCCTGAACTTCAGCACTGCCACATTTTTATATCCCTTTCCATATCTGAAAAGGATTGACATTGTTTACAAACCAAAATACATAGCAACTGCTCAAGGAGGTTGTTTATTGTCAAGCCTTTTCTGAATTCAGTCACAGGGCAAACACTTGTCTTGTGAGTTGGTGTATTTCAGACTGGCAAGGATTCTGCACCATTTTATAATGACCGTGAATAGGTGTGTCAGCATCTGTGAATGCCCCTGTCTTTGGACCCTTCTTCTGTCATCTAAATCCTACAGCACAGACGGAAAGATAAGAGGGGGAAAACCCCACACCAATTCAGTGCTGAAACTCTGAAACATGAAGTATCACTCTGACGTGCCTGCAGTTTACTTACTCCCAGTCTGCAGAGTATAATGGAGGTATTATTTAATATAAAAAGAGCATATTACAAAACATAAATATGCATACATGTGCATGAGTGTATTCAGCAGGTATAATACCAGCTTGCAGTTGAAGTATAGGAAGAAAAGAATGCTCTAGGGCATCCCTCCTTTCCCTGTTTTTTCTTCTAATAAGAGAAGTGGAAAAGTAAAAATCATTTTTGCCTCACATATTCTGGGCCTCGGTCCTAAGATTCCAAATATTTTCACTGCTTTTCTCTGCACAATCCTGTATCTTCCAGATTTGCTATAAAGAGCCCACTGATGCTGTTTGAGATCAAGTGGTAGTATCCTTGAAAGTGATAACCTTTCCTTGTCATCTCAAGGGATAAGTATGCTCTCTTCCCTTAGGATTACACATAAATACTTTCATGGCACAGCTGATGAACTGGAGAGTTGAATGCCTGTACATCTGCATCATATATAATTTACGAGAGCAGTGCTAGATCTCAAACCACACAGAGTTGAGCTCTGGGTGGTTCTGATAAGGATTTCAAATAATATACTTTAAAATTAAAAAAAGATATAGTTTAGATTAAGCTGATGTGCAAAATGAGTGTACTGCCACAATGATCAGCTTAATTTTAATTACTGTATTTTTTATAATCTGTTCTTTTCATCAGTTTATTAAAAATTGATATATAAACCAGAAAATTTAAAAATGACAAAAATGATGCATCTTAACTGTATCTCTTCCAGAGCACATAAACAAATCAATTTGTTTATATTTATGTCCTTATTGCTTTGAAATAAACAAGAAAAAACCTATTTCTGCAGTCCTAATCAAGCATAGCTGCTTCCCTCCTCTTTGGCCATATCAGTGGTCAATAAGGAGGTTCAAGAATTGGCATTACAAATGTACAGCTTCACCACAACTCCTTAGTGCAAAAGTCATTCTCTACAGGTAGTATTCCTTTTCTGTGAACACCTACATTTCTATGCATAACTATGTATGTCTGCATATGAGTTGAAAATCTAAGCTGCTATTTTTGCCAGCAGAAATCTAGACCATACAGTCAACAGAGCCCAAAGAACTTTTTTAAAATACCCAGTGCCAGAGGCCTGTAGGGGGTGAGAAAAATTGTTTTCTGAACTCCACTGTGTGTATAGACTAAATCTCCACTAACCATAGCAGAAGACAGAAGGCTTACACCCACAGATACACTGTATTTTCACATTTAAATCTAGGTACCTACCATCTGAACCTCACACTCACCATAAGCATCCTATCAGCATGAAAATGTAATATCCAAATATAGCCTTATGAAACTTTGCACAGATGGACAATTGAAGTTTAAATGACTGACACTACATCACAATGTGAATAAGAGCTACAATTACGTTTGAAATGTGATTGTCAGTTTCTCTAAGCTATTATAATAAGTTCAGGTATCATACAGCTGCAGGGGATATTAAAGCTGCCCTTTGTGGTCAGAAATTAAAATTATTGATTAGAGGAATAGCTAGCACTGGTGCAAGTGCCTGCATAGAGTGAAGGATGTTATAAAAGTCTCCTAGCAAAACAACCCTAGAAGCAGAGATGTCCCTCCCAGAATTTTCAGGAATCTCTGAAGATGATTTTCACCGCACTCAAAGCGTAGCTTTAACAGAAAACCATCACTTTACTTTCCACAAAAAGTTTATTTTGCCAACCATAACAATCAACTTCAATATTTTTTCAAGGCTAGAAAGCCATCAAGCAGACAAAGAGAAACTCTTCAGAGTCTGCCTTTCATTTTTATCTTCGGGTTTTGTGGAGATCTACAAACTGCATGCAAATCTTATATATAAATTTTCCAAAAGCAACTTTGATTTTCACAGTATCTTAATGAACTATGTTTTCATGATGCTATTAAAGTACTTGATAGACTCTGATAGAACAAACACCATGGTTACTGCAAAATCTCAAGACGGAATCCACTTCAGACAATGAATTTGCGAAAGATAATTAATATTTTTCAAGAATACTAAATATAATGGAATGTGGCTAGTAACCATACTATATCTACTGATTTCAAAAGTTTAGGAAACTCCTCAGTTTTTAAAGAATGATTTTTAAAGTGTTTCTGTGGACAGGAACCATAAAAACTGTGCAAGGGATTGGTACACCACCTATGCTACAGAATTTTTCCCATTCCCCATTCTAAAGCATTCTAAAGCATATAACATTTCTTATAGATTTGTTAGCCACATGGATAACACAGGAAGAAATTAAAGCCTACTGAGGCACAGTTACTTGAATTAACTATAGCACAATTACGTCCAAATAGTCCTACCATTATTTATTGTCTAATACTGCGAAATGTATACTAGATTACTGTGCAAAACACACTAAAGCAAAGGTCACAAAAGAAAAACAACCATGAAGAAGTAACTCAATGGAGGACTTAGAGAAATTCTGTACTAAAAAAGTGCCAAAGTCATGTGAATCCTGACACTGCCTCTTTAAATTTGCAAGATGCCAATTTTTCCCCCCACCCTTCAGGCAGAGCAAGCTACTTTGCCTCTGCTATGCACAAAGAATAGCCAAGCAAGATGCAAGCAAGGAGCTGCCAACAGGTGGCAAATTAACAACCTGAGATACTCTATCCAATTTTCTTCTTTTAGACAAGCCATATATACTGCTTACCACTGCAACTGCAGCCAGTACAAAAGAGGAAATATCTAAGTATTGTTTAAAAAGACAAAAGAGAAAATATTTGGAAGTTTTTTCCTAGAAATGAGGATAAATTTAATTTTTCATTTCTCTTAAAGAATATACTAACATAAAACTTTAAGAAATGTATTCTTCAGGAAGATCGACAGAATAGAAGATGACGATGATGATGATGATGATGATGATGATGATGATGATGATGATGATGATGATGATGATGATGATGATGACGTAAAAACAGATGTCCTCTATCCTTTTTGGTTTTGGCCTATGCCCACAGATTACCCTCATGAAGCCTATAGACAATTTTTTAAATCTGAAACCAACCACTTCACAAAAATTATGTTCTCAAAATAGAAAGCAAATATAACAGAAGAGAATTAAATGGCTACAATCAAAATTATCTGTACAAGAAACAAACGGCAGTATTTTTGTACAAAAGATAAATTTTATAACCCAAATAGCTTTGTTCAAGAAAAAAAACCCCAAACCATTATCTACTTAATCCTGAGTGAATAAAAATTTTATTTAAAGCCACCCAATATTCTATGCCTTAGACACATTTTTTTTTTTCCAAAATTTATGCAAAAATCAACCCAGGAAGATAAAGTTCTATTATTACAAAGTTTGATCAAATCTGCTGACCAAAGGTTTTCTGGATCTCAAAACAAAATGCCATTAACTACCCAAAACCAGTGTGTTAGAGGTTCAGGGTCTACACTGATCTGATAAAAAGCTTCTAATCTGCCAACATGGCAAACTGCTACCATTTAAACAAAATACTGAAATAGAAGTGTGTTATATAGCAAACATTTTTGCTGTTGAAACGAAGGCATCCACAGTAGCCCTGAGAAGGAAATTTTAATAATTAAAGAAAGGGAAAAGGAAAATTGGAGTAAGAACCTTTTTTCTTAGCTGTATAACTCAATTGCCTTTACTGGTACTTGGAGTTTTTGCCACCAGTGCAACTAAGAATTTTCTAAGAACTTAACCTAGAGCACTGCAAACATTATATACTTTGATAAAATTACTCCTCAGTTTATATCCATACACAGATGATTGTAAAGAAGACTGCTCACACTGATACATTTTACTTCAGATGTCTTGCATTCATAACATTCAAATCATCACACAATTAATTTTTCTTACTTAAAGTGATTTTAAAATACACAATTTTCATTGTCACATTCTATTACAACTACTGTAGTGTAATACAGAAAGTAAAATATTTACCTCTAGTTAAAAGATATTTTTAATTGTGGAAGTGTTTCTAGTTCCAAAAACTCAGCATTGCAAAAGCATAAGAGCTTTCCTCTCAGGACTTACGACATCATTGTTGCCTGGAATAGTTCTTTAATTCTTTAATTAAAGAACTATTTCTTTAATTTCTGCAGTTCAGAAATGGTTGTTTGATGATAACAAAAGGCTAAGTGGGTTTTTCCCAGTAGGAACTGCTCATCAATGCAAATGGTGCCTTTCTTTTTGGTACTATAACAGTTTTTGACCTTCTAAGTTTGCTTTCCTAATTTTGTTCCTGATGCTCTTTACAACATTAAGAACACTTGCTTCATATTTGTCTCTTGTATCAGAAAAGACACCTTTTTCTCCTTTCTTGGTATTTGCATTTAAGCAAATTGCATTTAAGCTTTAAGCACAAAGCATCTTCCTATCTGAGGAAATATTTCCTTCTTCTATAAAATCTTAATAATTCTCTATTTTTGTGTTTATGTGCATGAACACATACATTCACACACACATCTATAAAATATTTCTGCCCTCTTCACCACTTTGTCTATTTAGTTGTTGCAATTATTGTAAATGAAATATTTAAAAGTGCCTTGTAAAAAAGAGAAATAACATTTGCAGCAGCAGTATTGTGTGGCTGTGATAATGTAGCTGGGAAGTAATAACCTAGCAGTCAGTCCTTAGGGATGAGAAAGAAATGGCAAGAAAAGAAAAAAGAAAATTAAAACCCACAGAACATGAGGCTGTGGGGCCACTCTTATGGAAAACTAATAATTTTAGAGTAAAACCAGATCATCACTATCATTTCTGTTATATGAACAATTTGATAGTAGGTCTAATTTTCTAAAAATATTGACCCTTTTATTATACTCCTGCTTGGGAAGGAGTCCTGGGTTTTGAAAACTTCAGGTTTCTGTATTCTTAGATTTGTACGTTAACAACTCATCTGTATTTCTCCCATTAGAAGAAAAAAAATGCCTATCCAATATCAGGTAATCTTTGAAATTTATAGCATATGTGGGATGAAAGAGGAAAATTAATATATTGACAGATATAACTTGCTTTCATTAAAATCATTATTATTATTATTATTATTATTATTATTATTGTTATTATTATTATTGTTATTATTAATAATAATAATAAGGAATAAATTTCTATGATAAAAATAGATGTCAGCAGAGATCCAGTCCATCAGAAGTCGTAAGTCATCCATCAGAAATCATATTTGCTTAATAATACTGATAAAAATAAATACCGGTCTTGATAGATTAATTCAGAAAGGAACTTAATATTCAATTTTAAGTTGTATGAAACGAACATTTTTAGATCTATGGGAGCAGACAGTCTTAGCAATGATAAAATTCCTGATTAGATTCTAAAATGTATTGAAATAGAATAGAAAAGGGCATCTCAAGGGCTAGGAGCAAAAGTAAAAAATCACAAAAGACACCTGCTGTCCCACACAAAGGGGATAACAAGTGCTGAACATCACCTGAATGATCTGAATGAAAGTGATCATTATAGTAAGTATTCCAAGATTTCAGAGATTGATATTCACAGATTTGTTCTGAAGATTTTATTCTTTTTTGATATTGCTTTTTATACACTTCATAGAAGTGAGTATGATTTCTCTATTTCCATTCTCAGTGAGGGAGCTCAGTGTAGAGGGATTAAATTGGATGCCAGAGACTCCACAGTCAATGATGGTCAAACATACTAAAATGATTATTTTTGTCTCTCTTTCTTTTACTCTCTCAGCACATACTGACCATTATTTGAAAAATAAGGATATCAAGGACTTCAAGACAGCCTTGCAAGACAGAAGAGAAGATATATTTCAACAAGAGCTTGAAGGAATCCTGACAAGTGTTATGTTCTTAGAATAGAGAGATTTTCTCGAATTAAGCTTTGTGCTCTGAGATTGAATGGAAAAAAATCCATTGCTAGACAATAAGTTACAGAGATACAAAATAATATTATAAAATAGATAGCTTTGTGCATTTGTAAGCTTTCAGCTTCTGAGTTTATCCTACATCATATTTAATAAGATTGGCTCTGGATTAAAAAAGGAACATCACAAATTTCATGCTGCTGAGCCAAAGTAAATGACATTGTAAGTGTCATCAACAAAACCCTCACTCTTATTGGGATAGTTTTCACTTGGGTGGAAAAATCACAAGTGCTACAATCCTTCAAGCATTTATTTATGGGAATGACTATGCAAGTTGTCTTCTGTAACTCAGATGGATAAATCAAGCACTTACTTATAAGCACTTCTTGTGGGAAATGCTGTACAAAGCCCAGGACTTCTCACATTTAGGGCACATTTGCACAGGGCAGGGATAAATCCTGAATTTTTAGGGTACAAGTGGTGCAGAAGTCTATGAATTGTGTGAGGTCTCTGTTGCGGAGCATTTGCAAGATGTGTATTACAATGCACTTTTTAATTACTGCAAATTGTTGCCCAATGCTGACAAGAAATAATCCAAGAAATTTTTAGGACTAAGGGAAGTACCTTAATTTTTGCATTTTTAGAATACAATAATATATGAAACTGTTTATGTTGTATCATAAAGGATCCAACACAATAAAAAAATCTCTTTTTAGTGTTGGCAGCAAATGCATTTTTCTGTCTCACACTTTCTAGGGAAGGAGAACTAGCAATTTAATAAACAAAAAAAGTCTTTTTTAAAACAATAAAAGTCAAAGAAATGGCTAGCTATACAGACACAGTGAACAAAAGACATTCCAAAGATGCTCCTAAATGTCAGTACAAGGTAGGATAGGATTAAGGAAATCTGGCACTTCAGAAAATGTGGTAACATCAAGGTGGGCAGATGTCATACGGACTGAACAGTCAAATTTATCTATGTCAAAAGAAATAGTCACCACTAGTACAGAATGAATAATGAGGTAGAGGTAAGGACTGAAAAGGTGATAAATTCCATACATCAAAACAGTCTCAATAGATCTTTTTCTTCATTTAAACATGAAGTTCACATACTATTATAGCTGGGGATATGTGGATATTCTTAAGAACAAATACTGAACTTTACCATAATTCCTTTCTCTCCTTTTAGTTTTCACTAGTGACCCAAATGAAGAAAATATTAGACTGAACAAAACAACAACAACGAAAAAATCTTTTGTTTAAAAAAAAAATGATAAAATATTATTTTGTGCATACAGAAGCATCAGAAATGATATTTGAATTAAAAATGTAAGATTATCAGGGGAAAAAAGATCAAGCACATCATGGCAAATTGCTGTGATCTAATTTATAGATTATATAGGAGATGGGGCTTGGTCCAAGTGGCTCTGTTAAGATGGAAGTTGGATGTTTTATTCACCATAAGATGTTACATGCTGACAGCTAAGAACCCATGGAAGGAACACAGACAAAGTAGTCTATTTGTGTAGATTTGGAAGTTTCCTTAAAGTCTTTGATTCATATGATTTAAACTCATAGGAAATCTTAAACATAATTAACAAAAAGCTATTCTAAATGTTAAGAAATAGGACTGAACAAATTAAAATTTCCAATCACATTTTTACTAGGTCGGTGTCACAGATCTAGACTAGAGCATTATTCTTGCTGCTATCAAGAAAACTAGCTCCATCCAAGTCAGGCCCAGCAAAATTTAAAAAAAAATAATTGTGCTCTGGTTGATTATTAACAAACATACAAAAAAATTGGCTAATTGCATCATTTTGAGATTGCCTCCAAGCTAATAAATGAATGTTTATAATTTGGGGCTTTTTTTGAAAACCAATGAGTAATTAAAGCAGCACTAAAATAACTTCTAACCTCTGGGTACAACAAATTATGTGCCATAATTGCAGGGATTAGCTTCTTCTTATAGTTGATTATGTTTTTAAACATTTCATTGTGTCATGTATTTCTACATACTGGTAGATGCTGAATTTTCAGAATCAGGTCGGTTCTAGGAGACAGGTACCACATTTATTTTTAGCAGTGGTTTGATCACTTCAGATGGAAGAATTTTTCTAAAAGTAAATATTCCTGTAATGACTTCTGCACATGCAAAAGAGAAAAAACCTTACAGTGTGAAAAAAAAAGTAGAATTTAGCAGAACTCCCTTTTGCTGTATTACAGCTGACTAGACTTATTTAAGCCAGGTTCCAGGCATTTTCTGGACTAATGGGGAAGGTCAAGCAGAACACAAGGATTCTTTTTTAATTTTTTTTTTTAATTGATGCTGTTGTTTTATAATGCTACAAAGGCTGCCTGCAATCTCATGTTTCAGGTAACTTTTGAAGGGAATTCTCATTTCTAAATAGTCACACTGAAGTGGAAATGGTTTTTCATATAATCTTTTTTTCTGCTAACAGCTGGAATTTGTTGTTCAAGAGTTTTATGAAGTTTTACTCAAGGTTCCTAAGAGGAAAATGTTGAGGGATTCTTTTTTAATAATTGGTCAAGAAGTATTGTATTGTCAGCTGACATGGGAAAAGGCATGCAGAATAACTGATTCCACAAACACGATAGCTTTCCAGACTTATTGTTTATCTATGTGTGTGTGTCTACATCTGCATACATTTATTTTGCAAGGTTAGAAACAGGCACATTTAATAAAAATATTAAAATAGTCTTACATTAGCTACATTTAAATGTGCAATTAATTATTAATTAAATTTCATTGCACCGAGATGAAAATGAACTTTAAAATTTAAAGTATTTTCTTCCTGAATTCCAAAACTTAGGCTTCAAAACTGTTATGTACACCTCAGAACATCATTTCAATGACAGCAAATTTTAGCTGCATTTATGGAACGATGGCAGTTATCTTCATGATTTCTGTAGGTACTTTTCCACAGACATGGCTGGGAATCCTTACTGCCTAGCACGTTTTAAAGCCTGCAAACACTGGTCCTTGTCAGTTAGAATATAGGAGTGGAGCTGAAAGAAGATATAGGTGTAAATTTGGCTACATGTCTTGTATTTACCTAAAGGACTGAGAGTTTTTTTAATTTAAAGATATGTAGTGACTCCATTTATTAACTTCTTGGGTGGGAACATGTGAACAGAGTAGGACTGAAATAGAGAATATAGGTTTGACATGCTAAAGACGACCTGCACATTCCTAAAAAAACACTTTTTTCATAGCTCTTGCTATTGCCAATGGTGGCAGTCGGACAAAGTAAGTTTCAAAGCTTTAAAACTGTTTAAGCTGAATCTCTCAATCTGTCATTCTTTATATTCCCTCTGGAACAAAGATGCTCTAAAATCCACTATTTAAAGCCAAAAAAAGAGGCAGACAAAGACTTTTTGCTGTCTCCTCTTCATCTTTCTCCAAGCCCCCTATTTTTCAAAAACAATATATTTATGGACCAGAAGGGTCCTCCTTTTGGGGGACAAATATGCAGAGAGGGGAAAGAATGACTACATGGTTTCCATTTAGCACGAGTGTCTCTCTAAGATACAGAGTGGGAAGCTGCAGAGTGAACCCCTGACCTTCCTTTGTGTGCTGTGCCACCATGTAAGATTCACTGACAGATTCCACAATCATTACTAGAAATTGCAGAGTACTTTCTAGATCTTATTTGCTTGCTCTGGTACTAGAGCTGTCAGATTCCTCAAGCTTTCAAGCTGTTTCCCTGTCTTCCCTGTATAGGTTTATGGCTTGATGACTAAGAACCGTCTCAGAATTTCTGCTCCCCTAATGTACATTAACTGAATTTGTAAAATATTAAAATGTCTCATATCTTAGCACTAAATCATATTGTCTACGTGAAAAATTCAAACCCTAAATTAATTCTGTTTTGTTAATGTTTTGTTTGCAGTTGTAGGATTTAACACTTCCATTTTTCCACTCACAAACTACTGAATAGAAAGTTTCTTCTGATTATGTAGGATTTTTGCAGCAAAAATAATATTTTCTGCTTGATTATTTGCATAGAAACACTGAAAATGCTTTCACACCCTGAAGTCAGCTACTTCACACCTCTGTAGGGGCTTAAACTCTGGAATGAAATGTGAATTTACTGAATCATTGCCCCACATGGGTTTAATTTAAGAAGGTTCACAGGAATGCATTGGCAGCACATTCCAATTACCTCTTAAAGAAAAGCTTAGTTTTTGGATTGTTTTCTGCAAATGAATAAGTGTAATTTTAGGAAGGCTGCTTCCCCTATTAGCGTACGCAACAGAGGCAAAAAAGAGAGAAAAAACTCAAACTGAATTATATTAACTCTATTCAGATCCTCAGCCACCTCACCAGTGAGTTGATTGTTCATTCTTCCACTTGTTAGGTCAGGCAACTGTAGGACATTTAAAACACTGCTCACAGATTAAAACATCTAAAAAGTTAGAGTTAATCCATTACAGTGAGTTCATTTAATACGGCTTTTGAAACGTTTTACAGAGTGTAGTGAAAGACCTTAATTTATTCCAATTATCTTTTGTTCATTTCGATTTATGAACACTGGAGCTCAAATAATCATCCCTTTTGCTCTTCAAGCTTCCAAGAATATATTTTCATGAGTATTGTACGAGTCATCTTTCTGCAAGCATCCCACATACTAATTGCAAAAGTCTATTTTTATGGTAAGGAGTGGTATTAGCAGACAATTAAGGACAGGATCATTGGTTGTGCTGAATTGCTTTGGAACAGAAATAGCTCACTTAATAAAATTTTCTTCTTAGTAAATGTATATGGACAAATATTGAAAACATATACGCAATTCTTACAAGGTGCATCTACAAAAGGAAAAACGTCAGAAATGACAGAAGAAAAACACCTTGGGATTTGTACCATTTATTACGGAGTAATAGATCTCACCCTACCTACTTTTGTGGCCCCGGTGTTTGATTATTTTTCAACAGAACTGGGGATAGGGTGAGACTTTTTTTAAAGCTGTGTGTACTGAAAATATGGGCATGACAGTATGTTTGAAAAACAGTGCTTTACATTCATTCGTTCTCTTGGTGTAATTCAAAGTATATTGACAGTGAGTGCACAGCCGATGATAATAGCAGGATGGGCTATTTTTCAAGATAGGTGAGATGAATGTATAATTTCTTCCCTTTGAAATCTTCAGATTTATAACAGCAAGACTGAGAAAACTTCTTTCAGTGTTCTTTCTAATAATTATTACTGTTTTGTATTAGCCTCTTTTTCTTTACTGATTGACGAAGATCTGTTGTGCATTACACTACAACTAGCTAGCACAAGAAACTCACGAAAACTCATGGGAAACTGACTTTCTCTAAACTCTGAGCTTGCTTAGTGAGGAAAAAGAAGGAACTTTACTTCCATCATGGAGGAATGCTCATAGGCATATGGCAACTCATCCCTTAGAGTCAGGAACTTCTAGAATTGAGTTACCTATATTTTTAAAGCATTATCATGGGATGCCAACCAGATCTATCTACAGCTGAGACTCTCTGTACAAGCATGGATTTGCTATCTGGAAACATCAGTGGGGCTTCTCTACACATTATCAGTGAGATGATTAGTATATTTTCACTAAAACTAAGAGATGTTTTCTTTGTGAATATATACACACACACACACACACACACATATATATATTTATAAATGCAGATACAAAAGGATTACAGACAAAATATTATTTGATTCCTAATGCATAAAACTGTTTCTACTTCATCTCAGTAGTGGAAGGAAATAGTATTACTGGAACATAAAAGAGAGGGAGACACCTCCCTAATGTCCCAGAACTAACTGGTGGTACTGAACCTACCACATTTTTCTTCCCAAAACAATAAAGTTTCTGTTCTTATCCTTTTCTGCTGTCCCCAATGAGTGTGCTTGAAATTGCTTGAAAGAAGCACCACCACATCTGTACACATTTCAACTAGCCACCAATTAGAAAGTTTAAAGATAAGAAATTTGTCTATTTTTCCTTTACTTCTTTTGGCTCATGCCTACTTAGTTTGGTTATCTGGTGCTTTGATAGAGCATCACAGTTGATCAGAGCATGAATCTTATGCCTGCTGGTTATCAACTCAAAAGGTTATTTGCCCTGACTCCTGCTGTGTGATAAGTACAACCAAACATTAACTCAGTCAGTGGTAGGAAAAATATGACAAAACAGGTTTTTTCTTTGGAATGAATTAGTTTACCTGAGACCAGAATTTACAGTATCTCTTCAAATGTCTGATCTGGAGGAAGTGTGTCCTAAGTTATCTACTGCCCAAAAGACTATTAAAATATATGGAATTTTCTTTTCTAATAATGGGCAGCCCATTTGGATTTTCATATACAAAAATAACTCACCTAGGTTAAGCAAAAGTATAGTTCCACCAGTTCCTAAATAAAGTTATTTCACAACAAGTTTTAAATACTTATATATGTACTGCTAGCAATTACCATTTTAGGTATTACTAAAAAGAAAAAAAAAATAATGATCCACTGGAGCTTTCAATTATTTGTCTTCTGTTCATACGTGTCAACAAACCAATCTATTGGACAGAACACGCTGTAGATAGTAATATACTGCAGATGGTATCAGATGGTTTGTGCTAGCTGTGTTACAAAACTGAATTAATTCTTTTAAGTGATATGTCTTTTTTTGCCTAGAATTGCATTTATTTTGACAGTGTGCTTGGTTCTGGATGCTAATTTGGTAAGCCAGGCATACTGTCTTCTGTTCCATCATTCAAAATCTTAGCCTACAGGTGACAAATTCACCTAGCAACAGAAAGCTTTCATTTTTTCTGAAAGGGAATGGTGTTGTATGGTCAAAGAGAACTGATTTCTGACAAAGAGTAAATAGGGCCATTGGGCAATTAACTACACCAGCCAACTTAGCCAGTGGGGTTATTTCCCTTGTAGCTGTTTTTTGTCATTCACACTCATAAATTGCTGCCCTGGTTGCTATACACTCCAAAGAATAATAAACTCCAGCTTTATGTTTGTTGCCTAACATTCTTAAGAAACATATGCTATGATTGAGTGGGGGTTTTTTTGCTGACTGGTGATATTAAATTTAATAGACTCAGTTTTTCTACATCCACTAATTTGATGAATGCAGTTAATTTTAAATCTTTCCTGTAACATTGTTCACATAGTGCATTCCTATTTAAACAAAAAAATCAAGGTACTTGCAGGCCAGACATTTTATGGAAGACAAATTCTTCAACATCTGATTAACATAAATAGCTTTTGAAGAATACATTTTTTTAACAAGCATTTTATTTGTCTACATGGTGGATTTATTATTTTCTTTTTTAGAAAAGGCACTCAGAATTAATAGCATTTCCAGTAAGCTCATGATTTGGTAAAACCAAATGGATTTTGTTGATTTAATCTCCCAAATCTATGGTTTTAGCAGTGGACAAACCACTACAGGCTTTTTGCCAGACCAGGAATTTTCTTTTGGTCTTTATTTGGCATGTGAAGGCAAAAAAAAAGAAGAAAAAAAAGAAAAGAAAAATTAACAATTTTACTGTGCCTGAATTAATGTACATATTTATTACATATCTGCAGTCACTTATCTGATTTTATTCTTTCAATGTTCAATTAATTTCATACCCTTTTTTATTCCTGTGGGTTTTCTTTTACTCTTTCATTCCCTCTTCTCTTCAGTTTTATATAGGATATGTAAAATGACTCAACAGCTGAAGGTAACTGTAACTCAACACACAAAGCAGGAAGTGCCTATTTAACCTATTTGCGCAAAATATCAACTTAAAATAGTTTGAGTTAGACAAGACGAATCCAACACTAGCTTTGGATTGGCCCCATTTTTCTTTTCCCAGTACTGATTCCCCTCCTTGTATGATGTTTATCCCTATCCATGTTTTTATTTTCCTATTTACTTGAACATCAAAGTATCTAAACGTCAGTTCTGTTTGGGCAGTACCTCTAGTACTTGCTAGTTTATGAAGCAGTAACTTTTGTTCTCATAACACATATCTGTTCCAAATACAGCAGAAATATTTAATGTTTTCCTAAGGCTGAATGTGAGGACTGCAGATTACTTCAGGGACACAATAGGAATTTGTCTACTCAACTCAAAAATATGCTAATAATGGTAATTAGAGTCAATTTATTATTCAGCTATATTAATTTGTACATTTCTTTTTAAATTGCATATGGCTGATTGCTAATTTATATGTTAGTTAAGAGCTTTGTAGGAAATTAAAAAAAATTATCTTTCATCGACAATGTCTTTAGAAGAAGCCAAATGGTCTTTGATACAGAAGACTAGATTCTTCACAGGCACATACAGAGCAAATTCTGAAATCAATTGTAAAATCATCCTAAATTGCTTTTTTTCACATTTAAAAGACTACTACTCACTACAATCAGAAATTATATCCTTTTTAATGGAGATGCCTATTTACACCTGTAATTTGAGATTTTTGCTAAAACGGAATGATGACAGTTAAGAAATACCATCCCATCAAGGTACTTGTATAGAAACTTGAACTTGGAATATTAGAATAAACAACAGTGTTAATTGTTGGTAGAGCTCTTTTGCGATGAACTGGATCTCTGTAAGCTTGCAAAGAAACTTAGAAGTTCTAAACATACAAACTACTAATACATATTAGAAAAATCCTACACTGCAGGACTCAATCAGTACAGGTAGAAATGTTGCAAAGAAAAATATGAAAAGAAAATTATATATCACACTCTTACTACTGTATTTTGAGGTAGAAAAATAGATTTGCCTTTAACAGGTCTTGGGGAGAGCTCTGCTTTATGCCTGTGTTAAGTACTGTCCTGTTTTCCTCACCTTCTTTTTCTCTGTTCCATATATCTTTTAGAATACAGCTGATCACATTGTTCAATTCTGTCACAGCCAGAAGCTGTTCTTTGGATGAACACAAAGAAAATCCTACATTCACTACATTCAGATAAACTTACCGTACATGGGTGATGATAAGGGTTGTAGCTGGAATGAAAAAGTCATCCACTCTGTCAAACTGCTTTCCCACTGGCTGAGTATGGATTGTGTGATGAGAAACACTCCCACTGGCTTGCGTTATCACCTGCATAAAGTAACATCATTATAAACTATAGAAGCACTCTTTCAAAATCAAATCTCAATCCAAATGAATGAATACAGTATTGCCTCTGTATTCCTTCTCTTGTATTGTCTTTCAGTTACCAAGAAAAAGAATGCAAATGACAGTGAATAAAGCTGATAAACATTACAGATTTCAGAGAATTATTATATACCTGACCAGTTAGTTTTCATACTTACTTTTGCCCTCCATCTTTTTTTATCACCCCTGAATCCATATTTATTCATTTACAGTACTAAATCCTTTAACAGTTCTTAGTTTAAACTAAATTTTTTGTTTATCTTTTTTCAACACTAGATCTTAGAGTGAGGTTAAATTTTTTAAGCACTTCAGCCAGAGTGAAAAGATGCTATCAACAAATTCACTGGAACATATGGCTATTAATACTCCCAATTCTTGTCAATCATGAGGTAATTCAACATAGCACAGACATATTTCAGAAGAACAAGCTAAAATGACTTTACATATTCCTTAAATTTTTATGAATTAATTTTATTCAAATCCCAAAATCTTGGACCTTCTCTGAGGCAAATATTTATGGGTGAATAAAAGACAATTCCATACAATAGCCGTTATGCTTTTCACATACATGCACTTACGAGTGGATTTTTTTTAAAAATGAAAATAGTCTATTATCTATACCATTATTAAAAATGAGGGTAAGAATGATCAGTCACTTTAAAATATGGTAAGACTGACTCAATTATCAGTTCTGGGGAGTAGTGACAAAAAAACTTCCACAAATTACCTTCCTTGCTCAAATTACTAGGAGTCTGTAGGTGCTAAAAAGGTGATTTCAAATGTTATTAATTTTGCTTTTCAAATTTCTCGCATTCTTTTTCTTATGTAGAAGTATATATTAAATACATAAGGATTTCATTAACTTTTGAAGAAAAGGAAAACAAAATAAAAATGAATTTTTAAAACTATGATATAAGGGTGATCATCATAGTTTCAGGGGATTACTATAAATAAGGAAGAGAAATTAATAAAAAGCTAGTAAGGTAAGTACAGCTTCCTGAGATCTTTCTTTAGTGACTGTCCCTAGTCTTGTTGCTGCTCCAAGGTATGGGAAAAATAAAAGTTTTAATACCTTTCATCTGAAAAAAAACCAATAGACAGAGCTTGACACCTCCAGAGTGTCAATATGACCTCAATGAAAAGGAAATATGTCTAAAGTCCAGTTTATCCTCTAATTAGGGATAAAAATATCATGAACAACAACAGTTTGCTCTCAAAAGATGGCAGTACAGAATATGTTGCTGCTTTCAACTCTATTCCTTATCCTTCTATCAATTTGTTATTGTCAGTTCTGACTAAGGGTGTTGAAAATAACCATTAACTTTTCTGGTGAAGTCAGTTGTCTGACTTGTTCTCTGGTCACCTAAAATAATTTCTTTGCCCCTGCTGGGGTCATCGTAATAGTGCTTAAAGGAAAATATGCAACACATTGCAATTACACAAAGGTTCAACTTGTCTGTATTTCCTTACATATAACCACTGTGATCACCTCACCTGCAAAGTTGGTGAATTCTTTTCCATGTTTCCCCAGCTCAGCACCCAGACTTGATCATGTGATTTATCATAGTGTAGTTTCACTGGAACAGGATCTGTACTTACTGCCTGAAATATAATAAAAATAGAAACCCATTGTTTCTGTCACATTTTAAAAGGAAACATAATATATATGTTTGAATGAAAATGGTGCGTAGATATGCATTTCCAGATATTTTCAGACTGTATTTAAGAATTATGTTGTCAGTTGTTCAAACAGCCCTCTGATTAATTCAGTTACTGAATTGCTGAAAATGTGTTTTTTATTCATTATGTACTCTAACACTTGGCATCAAAATTACATTATACTGAAGCCATTAAGAAGTTGAGAACAAAGGTTTTAAATCAAGTAAAAAACTACTTATCTTCCTTTCCTGCCATCACTCTCACTTTACATGCATTGGTTGAAAAACTACACCAATTACTGGAAAATGGTTAAAAAGGGAAGAGTATTCTCAAGCCACATACTGGAATTAATGGAAGATGTTACTGCATAAAATCAACATGATGTTGCTTGCTACCTGCTAAAATGTGTATATTTTGTTGAAGTAGGAAAGATTGTTTTCATATGTTTTCCAATTACAGCTGCTACTTTTCATAGACTTGTGATCAGACTTGTGTTTTCCCTACAACTTTGAGCACTGTCTCTTGACACCATGAACCTTTTAGACAGTTGAGCTCTAAACTTCCTTTCTTATGAGAACTGAAGGCTTCAGAGGAATGAAATGGGAGGACAATGGATTTGATTAAGAGACGTTCTGCCCAGGGTAAACAATTGGAGGGATTATTTTTTTATTTTCATCATTAAAGAAGGAGAAATAGGTGGAAATTGCATTTTAGTCGTACCATAATGGAACTGTAAAGCACAGCTTGTTTATCAGTGTGTCAAGGAGAGTACCAGCTGGCTAATTAAGTGAACCTAATTTAAACTAATGATGTAGATCCTCAAGATAATGCACTAATGGCTGGCTGAGACTGCTGATGATACTTAACTGTACTCCTGAGGTGTTGCAAGCGACCACTTCATCTAAACAGAATTTGTTCTTCTTTGTGAAAAGGGAAAATGAAGCCAGGTTGCTCACCGGCTCATATAAAATCCGAATTTACTCCTTGGAAAAGGTCATTTGCGTTTGATGACTTTTTTCTGCTACATGCTAGAAAACAAGTTGTTTAAAATAATACTTGAACTGTTGTATAGCTAATTTGTCGAGGCATGTCAAATTTCCTTTTGGCTTCCCCAGACAAAGGTCAGACCCATACATGTTCTGCCAGAGGACTGCCAGCTGCATTCAGAGCTGGGGTCATGGCACAGCCAGGAGGAGCAGGAGGAATTGCCTGCAGGGTCAGGCATAGGTTGTATGGCTCCCTAGAGGGGAGCCAGCAGCAAAAAAGAGTCAAGCATCTCAGAAGGAGACTTTCACAGCTGTTTCTAGCTGACCAGGCTGATCCGCCAGCAGCACACTGAGGACTGAATGATGAAGACTTCGTTTACTTCAGCCTCTAAGTCATCCCACTTAGCGGTGTGCTGCTATGCAATACTGCACAATGGCAGGTGACAGTGCTTGCTTTCAAGAATGTACAAATGAAAGCAAATGCTTCTCTTGACTTTAGAATGAGAATTACCTGGATAAGTCAAAATGTCTCTATATACGTCTCTAAAGATACAACATTCATGTTTCCAATACATTTCAATTTAGTCTGCTATAGAATCCTCAAAAGCACTTATTTTGATAAATATACCTGTCATAAAAATAAATCATCCTCAATTCTAGTTGTCACATATATGCACAGTTTTTACATTACTTTCATAGTAGAAAGGAATAACATGTATAGTTGTACTTCTGAGAAAACGTAATAAGCAAAACCAAATAAACATTTTTACACAGAAAGCAGAATCACTGCATGACTTAAAGCCTTTTCAAATAAATTTTTAATTTTCTTTAGGGTTTTTGCACAGTGATGGAAGTTTCATTAGATTGCTCTTCTTTCAAAATATTGTTATCTCCACATTTGTTCCCACTAGCCTATGTGCTTTTTTTGCAAGGTGTTTTCTTTTTTAGGATGTAGACTAGAAATAGGTACATGCATATGCACATATTTGGAAATAATATCCTCTGTATTAATACTATTTTAGAAAAAAGGCAGCCTAACAAGAAAAATGCTCTCATTTCTGAACAGCTTAGTTTCTATTTTCAAAAATTAATTAAATCTTTTTTTTTTTTCTGTACTAGGCAGTACTCTAAAAAATGAAAATAGACCAATCTGACTGGAAAACTAAATTCCCTTCTGTGCTTGCAGTTTGTAAAAATGTTTTTGTAAGTGCATATCACATGAGTAGAGCAACATGTTATGGTTAGAAAGTTCTTCCTGCTTACAAAAACTAAGGCTAGAAAACAAATGCTTCCTTTTAAAAGATAAGAAGACAGAGCCATGCTTGTTATAAAAAATGGTAAACAAGGTATATCTTGACTTGTCACTAAACTCCAAATTAGCCTTACTTCAATTCTAAAACCCATCTGTGAATCAACAGTGGGTTTACTTTTTACAGTTTTATATTATATGTAAAAAGATTGTATAGGTTTTATGCTTTCATTATTTGTTTGTTTTGTTTGCAACTACTATTTCTTTTTTGCTTGTTTTGTTTTGCTTTTCTTTAAGTCTATTTTGAATAATGGCGTGAGTAAGCTGGACACACAGCAAACATCCTTGTACTTTTCCAATATATTTAGCTAAGCATATCCTAGGAAATAATATTCAGATCAGTAATGAACAGTAGAAATTGTCCTTAGGTGTTTAAAAGTGACAGTAACACATTTGGTTTAATTTATTTATCTGGTTTAATTGTTATTCCTTAGTTATACTGTTACCAAATATCTTTGTTAAGTATTGTGAAATGGAAAAATAATTTATTATGAATACTTAGACACCTAGAACCATCAAAACCAAGGTTTTCATTCCTGCAAAAGTTTTCCACAGCTGGGGTAAATTTAATTCTAAATTTAATTTCCTAAATTCATAATCTGGGTATTATTAAATTAGTGGAAATCCAGTGCTATTCCATCCTTCAAAATAAAATTTCTTTGAAAGTGATTTTTTTTTCCCCTGGAATAATATGAAAGCTTCTGAAGTATCCTGGTTTTAGCTCAATATACTTGCTAAGTAGCACAGACTTAGTGCATAAAGTTCTTTGCTACATTTAGGCATTGTGTATGTCCGGTTTTAGCTCATTACAGAAACTTAAATATTTCTATGATAGAACAATCTAACTCCATCCAAAAACTGCACAATTGTTTTACATATTTCTGGGGAAGGGCTGCACTTTTAATTAGTGGTTAATTTACTGAATTTTAGTTTTTAATTAACATACATCTTTGCACTAGGTATCTCTTCAGATTTTGTAATGGTAAAGTGGTATATATTTATACATATTTAACACAATAACTCATGTAACTGAAGACAAATTACCAATTAACCTATTTCATAAAACCTAAATTAAAACCTACTTTTACTGAGCTCAAGAAGCCTCATATGCTTTTGACACTGAAGTCTAAATGCTCATAAATGCCATTACATTGATATTTCATCCCTCCTGTGTAGAAAAGGAAGCTGATACCTGAATGTCACTCAGAGACCATGGAAAACTGCCAGACATTTCAGTCCTTCACATTCGTGCATTGTGTTGAGACTATGGGCTTTTAGTCTGTCTTCCTGAAGTAATATATCAAACCAGGTGTAAAAAAAATGTTGTTTTCAGAAAAAAAATTAATTACCCACTCAGTTTATGTCTATTTTAATATGCAAAGGTCAATTTAACTAAAAACCCCACATTTTTATTATTAACTTCTTGAATAAAACATTTTAGAAGTCCCTGTCACCATTTGGAGAATTCAGGATTTGAGGAAGCCATGTCTGAGTCAGCTGTCGCAGAATACAGAAAGTAGATGTTTCAAGTATGCAAAAGTATTAAAATTATTTGTGAAATTAATGCAATTTCATAATTGAAATGTTGCTATTTATTTTCAAATTTTATATGCATATACATAATACATGTGTATACTCACATCATGGAATACTTTGAGCTGGAAGAGACTTTAAAAGTCATCTAGTCCAATCCCTCCATAGTGAGCAGGGTCATCTTCAACTAGATCAGGCTGCTCAGAGCTCCATCTAACCTGACTTTGAAGGTTTCCGGGGATGGGGCTCCTACCACCCCTCTGGGCAACTTCTGACAGTTTCACAAAGTTAATAGTAAAAAATATCTTCCTTATATCTAGTCTGCATCTACCATCCTTTACTTTAAAACCATTACCCCTTGTCCTACTGCTACTGTCTCTATTAATAAATCTGTCCCCAACTTTCTTATAAGTCCCCTTTAAGTATTGACAGGACATAATACTGCCTCCCTGGAGCCTAATATATAATCTATACATTAAAGATTTTCATTCACTTATCAGCAAAAAAAGCAAAAGGCATGAAAAAAATCTCTATTTAAGTGGGTTTTTCTATTAACAATTTAGTTAGGTACCTAATTTTAAAAATCCATGTTTTATTTAGCTAAAGAACACCTGTTTCCTATGAATATGATGATACTATAAGCACTACCTTGCACCTTGGTGCATTGGTTTTGCGTGACAAGCCTTTTGTAGCAGGGGGGAGCTATACAGGTGGCTTCTGTGAGAAGCTGCCGGATGCTTCCCCCATGTCCAACAGAGCCAATGCCAGCTGGTTCCAACACAGACCCACTGCTGGCCAATATCTAGTCACTCGGTGGTGGGGTAGAACCTCTGGGATAACACAGCTGGAAGCAAAGAAGTGTTATTGTGGAGAAGTGCTTGCAACCAGATGAGAGAGGAGTGAGAATATGTGAGAGGAGCAGCTCTGCAGATGCCCAGGTCAGTGGAAAAGGAGGGACAGGAGGTGCTCCAGGCGACCCAGCGGAGATTCCTTTGCAGCCTGTGGTGAAGACCATGGTGAAGCAACTGTGCCCCTGCAGCCCACGGAGGTCTGTGGTGGAGCAGAGATCCACCTGCAGCCCCTAGAGGACCCCACACTGGAGTAAGGAATGCCTGAAGGAGGCTCTGAATCCATGGGAAGCCCATGCTGGAGCAGGCTCCTGGCAGGACCCATGAAATTGTGGAGAGAGAGGCACACACTGAAACAGGTCTATTGGCAGGACTTGTGATCCCATAGGGGACCCAACCTGGAGCTATCTGTTCCTGAAGGACTGTACCCCATGCAAAGGGACCCACACTGGAGCAGTTTGTGAAGAACTGAAGCCCATGGGAAAGATTCACATTGGAAAAGTTCATGGAGGACTGTTTCCCATGGGAAGGTCCCCACGAGGGAGCAGGGAAAAGACTACTCTCTCTGAGGAAGAAGCAGCAGCAGAAATAATGTGTGATGAACTGACCCCCCCCCCATTCCTCATCTCCCTCACCGCTGGTGAGGGAGGAGGCAGAGATTCAGGAATAAAATTAAGCTCAGGAAGGTGGGAGCGCTGGGGAACAGGTGTTTTTGGAATTTGTTTTACTACCCATTATCCTGCTTAGATTTTGGTAGGGAAATAAGCTGAATTTGTTATCAAAGTCAAGTCTGCTTTGCCTGTGATAGTAATTGGTGAGCAATCTTTCCCTGCCCTTATCTAAACCCACGAGCCTTTTCTTTCCCTGTCCAGTTGGGGAGAGCAGTGTTAGAGTGGCTTTGGTGGGTATCTGGCCTCCAGTCAGGGTCAACACATCACTCCTAGTTTTGCACAAACTCTATGGCTGCATCAATCTCTGTAGCATAGCACTGATTTCTCTCTTTTACTCAATGAATTACTTTCACTAAGCAGAGTATCTTCAGCATCCCAGACACCAAAAAAGAGGAGTAGAGAAGTTTGAATCCATAGTCTCCAGTCTTAGCTAAGGGTGGTGTTTATTTTCAGTTTCAGTAATTTCTGTCTAAAAGCATACAGAGTAACAGTCCTCCACCTTCTGTAGCCAAACCTGACCTTTCTGTCAAAACTGACAGACACTTCTTGTGATAAGGCTCTGTTTTAGCCAATCCTCATTTTCAAATGAAAGGTACCTCAAGTCAGAAAATTCCTAAAGACATAATTTCCTCAACTATTTGAATATTTATAAGAGCCATTTTCATGTTATCTCCCTCCCAATTGCCTATTGAGAAGAATAGTCACTGAACAAGAACTGTTGCTGAATGCTGAAAGTAGGTGAGCTTTTTTCCAAATAGTGTTTGCTCTCAAGATAACTGTATTTCTGTTTCTGAAATACGAAGGAAAGTCTTAAATTCTTTTGTCTATGTTAAATAGTAACTTAAAAAATGAGAAATAAATACCTGTACAACTTTCTGAGACTGTACATCAACAATGAGAACTCTGTCAAGTGTGGGCTGAGTCACGTATATGAACTTGTCCTTTACATTAACAGCAGTTGCCCATACACACCGCTGAACAGGATCACCATCAGCTTTGGGACAAACTTCACCCTATAATTCAATAGAAACAGGGAAAATGTAAGAATCGTAACAGCCAACAATGTAATAGAAAGACAAATTATACTCCTTTTCTTCTTTTTACACTGTAAAATAAAACCTCAGAAAATGTAGGGAAGAAAAAAGGACAGTTGACACTTGGACATGAATGCATGTTAGCCAAACTGCATCTTGTAAGCACCACACAATTCACAAGCACTTTAAAGTAATCCATGCCCCAATTTTTTGCGATGTTTTCTAGACATTCAAGAAGTTAGTGTTGTTGACCTGAGAAAGAAATTTAAATTTAAAACCATAATACATGTACAAATAAAGTGAGCAAGGGGCAGGAGACCCTAAAACCAGAAAACCAAATCAGACACACTTTGTTACTGCAGTAGCTAGCAGCTCCCACATGAGCAGCATCACAGTGCCTTGCAAAGGGAGGCAATGCAGGCATGGCTTACCCTGCAGCTGAGAACACGGCAGTACCTAAATGGGGAGATGATAATGTACAAACGAAGAGAAAGAGGAGGTACTGTGGTGTAAATTGTCACATGGCATAGGAGTAAAGCAGCAGTTAGAGAGATCAGCTGTTTGATCACTTGGAGTTCTGACAGGGTGCTTTAAAGATCAAGAAGCTTGGCTACTTCTGCCATTAAGACATCCTCATGGTCTATCTCACTATGTTAAGCCAAATAAATACCAAATGCCTTCTTACTATCATCCCTTCCCTCTCTGCCCTTCCATTCCTGCAAAAGGACGAATTTGAAAAAAAAAAAAATTTGTTAATTTCAGTGAATTGATATTTCATAATACATATAACTATGTATTGACTCTCAGTCAAAATAGCTAACTGTAATTTACATGCTCACTATTCCTAATTTGTAGAAATATATGGCCAAACATCATGTATTTTCTACCTATTTGTGAATATTTTCTCCCAGAAAAAGCTTGGTTTTATCAAAATTAGAAGTTACTTGGTGAAATATGTTACCATATTTGGAAATTCCATTTATGAAACAGCAGGATTTCTTTCCTATAATGGACATTATAATTATTTAAAAACAGGGACCTGAAAAATACTCTGCTTGGAGAAGTACAGCGTGTATCAAGCTTTTTTGTTTTCCTGACCTTTTCTTCTTTTGACTCTTATTTTAAATTCCTTGCATCACAAGGAACAATTTCACCAAATCATAAGTATTATTTATTTTTGCCACTTATCTGCTGCTTATTCCTAATTTAGAATGCTCTGCCTGATACATCATAACTGGTTGCTGTGAAAATAATTATGATATGTCAGCAGATAATGACTCAATGTAGAATGAGCAGCAAGAGATGATGAGATCTTAAACAAGAATTCTGTTTCTAAGCATTAAACTCCTTTTAAAAGGCACAGGAAACATTATGTGACAGAACACCATGTCTGGCACTAAGCAACGCTCTTCAAGAGATGATACATTTCAACACTAACTTTTCTGTATCATCAACATTCTTTGCCCACTGTGCCTCTACATTTTTGAAAATACACTCAATCTTTATGTGTCAAAAGAAGAAATAAATCAATTTCCAGCTCTAAAAGGAAGTTTCTTTGCAGAAGATTGAAAGCTACTGTTTGCTTTTATATGGCTCTTAAACCTCAACAAAGGGAAGGTCTTTCAGGAATATTGATAAGGAAAGGTTACTACACTCAGGTACCATGTGATAGGACATCATCAGGAACTTCAGGAGAACTAGAAATAAGTAACAAGTAAGATTTACTTTGTGCTGCTAAAAAGCCATGCAGATCAACGGGAGAAGTCAAAAATCTGTTTTTTAAGGAATTATAGGCATGGGACAAATGAGACATTAATTTTCTAAAGTAACTAAGTCCTTTTCAATATTGTGTAAAGTCAACATAAGCAAGTATGTCTCTAATATGATGTGCAATCATCATATCAGCGATCTATTGTCATTTGCCTTCCAGGTAATTGTCACTTCGTCGAAGGTTGTTTCACTGATCTCATTATTCTTTTATATTTATTCTAAATATAACTTGTCTTAAGTCCATGTTTTATCTAAACAGGTAACTTCTGTTGTAGAACACCTAGACTGTTCCACACCATCCTCTTTGTTCCTCAGAGAGAGCAGCTTCTTCAAACAATGAATCCATAAATGTTTGTAACAAATCTGTACAGAGACATTATTTTCAGTTGTCTCTCAGGGATTCACATTCATTTACATGAGTTTCTGGGACCGAATTCTACAAGGATATATTCAATATATTATTCAAAAATAACGCTTACTTCTGCTGGAGGAATCTGTGTTTCTCTCACATGGCACCATATAGACTAGTGTAAATGATTGCTCTGATACCACCTTCCCTTGAGGGATGTATAGCAGAACAGCAAAATGCTCTAACTTAAGCACTTATAACTATATCCAGATATGAGCTACCTCCTTATACATTTTCCTGAATCCGAGTCTAAAATACTGACTGAAGTATATTTTTAAAGCTGTTTTTTATTGTAAGACCAACACAAATATAGTCTTGAGATATATATATATATATACACACACACAACCACACACATATATATCTGCATATACAAACATACTTTAAAGGTTCTAAAATACTGTTCATGTTGTCATAAATTTCTATAATCCAATGTCAATTCTCACCTTGTCCAAAAATAATGAAAACATAAAATAAAAGCAAAAAACCTGTTTTGTCCAAAGTAACAGTGAAAATTATGCACCAAAATTCTCATATCCAAACCAGAGTGGTTTTCCCAGTATAGACTTGTTTATATGGTTGTTTCTCTAGTTATTCAAATCTGCATTTATCTCAAGCTATTTCAACAGAACTGAAATCTTGCATTTGAAAATTTAACATTTATCTGATTAGACAGTTTGGACTTCTTTTACACTACAGGCAGTTATTCTGAGGCTCCATATTAATTTCCCCAGTGGTTGGGTAATTGGTTAAAATAATTTCTCCTTAAAATATAAGAATAAACCCACTATTTTCTTCTTCTAATTAAAATGTGAGCAATTTACTTTTTCCTAATTTATTCTCTCTGAAAAAAAAAGTTAACATCTGATAAAACATTAATTTACTTCATTGTTGTATTCCCCCCAGACTTTTTAATCAAAAAGTGACTTGCTCTGTAACAAGTCAGCAGATGGAGGAAAATAAATCCTTAGAGAAAGTTTCTCAAGATAGTCTGGGGCAAGAAAATCTCAAGAGGAAACATTTACTTGTAGATTTATATGTGCAAATTCTGTGTTTATTAACTTACACTTACTGCAAGAGTCCTCAGTGTTTTAAAAGGATATGAGTCAAACCCTTTAGGCAATATAATGAAGTGTCTAGCTATGCTATGGCTGCCTAAGAGTAAGATGATACCAACAGGTTACAAGAGTGCATGTTTTAAGACATGAATTTATGCATCACCTCTTCTACATTAAGTTATTGTTTTCTTGGCATTCTTTATTAAAAATCAGACTGTGGAATTTTTTTATATTTTTTTCTTACAAGCAAGGGTTAGCATTTACTACACTTTCTGTGCTGTAAGAGTGTAAAACCAAGGGAGTTTGTGTGGACTATAAACTATGTTTCAATCTAATTTCCTGTGGAAACTTTTGTCTGCCATGTAGTCACATTAATTATTTTGAAATGAAGTATTTTTCTCTGACCTCCAGCATATATTCAAATGTGAGATGGCATATTTCACTGAAATTTGGCCATTATGTGTTACTTCTTGTAATAAACAGAAAATCGGTTTTATCTTGAAGCCAAAAAGATTTTTTCATTAGTCTCAAAAAGGCATCTGTTTCAATTGCTTTTTTCTCAGTCTCTGGAAATAATTATTCTAATTGGGATTCACTGTGAAAGGAAAATAAACACTTTTGCATAAGAATTAGAATTTAAGTCTTTGGATAATATTAATTTGCAGAGGATAAATGGAGGTTGAATGTTAGTGAGGAAAATTTCCCAAGCACTTCAGAATGATAAGACATTTAACAGGTGAAAGACTCTACTTGAAGCATGGTTAAGAATCTATTTGACAACAGGTTAAACAAATAGGTGTCAAAGCTGATTTAACTAAGCAATAACCTACATCAAAAACAGAAATCAGTTTATTTCTGTTCCTATCTAGAACTGTCACTATCAGACTAATAAATTTCTACTTTCACTTGACATTAAGATTCAAGCAATTTAGGAGATTCTGGGAAGGAGAGGAAGAAGGTCTTTACAATTTCTGTGAACCATGATGATCCAGTCAAGCACTAAATCTTTTGCTTCGCTTTAAGCACAATAAGTCTAATTGATTCCCATGTTAGATACACACCAAAGTGTTTTGCTGTATTGACACTCAGTTGCATAGGAAGCAATTAAATATTTAGATAAGGGTTCTCAAGTATATAGCTAGTGAGAAAATGTATTTACCTTTAGCAAAATTATCATACCTAAATATGCACAAGTACAGCAACGGTGTTCACATTACAATGCAATGCTATGTAGAAACATCTGAGTTCATTCTTTTACAGAAGCTCAGTTCAGGTTTGTTGACAGACAAACAGGAAATCTGTGGAGGAACACTGGAGTGTCATGTGTAATATCCAGATATTTTATATAACACTTCTAGTATCTAAACTGCACTGCTGAATTTAGAAATGTTCCTACACTTTAGCAACTGCTTGGCAATAAACAACTCTTCTGTGGTTTTATTTTTCACTTGAACAGCTAATTCAGAAAAGTGTAAAGAAGTGGAAGAGGTTTAAGCAAGCATGTATTTCCTTTAATGTTAGTATTTTAATAGTTGAATCATGGAGATGCCCTAATGTGAAAGGCTATGTAAAGCTACCTCAAAATATGCTTGGTATACTTACCAACCTCTAGTAAAAGTATATGACAAAGAGAATTACTAACCAGCAATTTATGACATGAACCCTTACCATGCAATCACATCCTGAACTTGATAAAAATCTGATCCTGGGACAGAACTGGGTAATTTTATTATTCTCATTCAGAGGAAACAGACTTTCCAAAGAGGTTTGATGAATATATGATATTCTTCAAGGGAGGAAATATTTGTCTAAAGCGTCACAGTCAATGAACATTTTCAAGAATATGCTACTGTTTTTATAGTAATATGCAGTGTATGCAGGGAATTTTATAAAGTTTGTTTTTCATTCTGCTTCTAGAAGGAAAGCACTTTTAAAGGTGATTTTTGAAAGTATTTACTGAAAACTATTGCTCAATTTCTTTGTTTTTATGCAGAGTGAAAAACAATGTCACTCTGAGTAGAAAAACATAAGGATATATTTTCCAAACATTTCTAATTTCTCTTGCAGAAATATTAACCACCCTATGTGAGGGAAGATGCTTTCAGTGTTCAGAGGAATAAGTAGAAATATGTTGAACTGGCAAAATTGCATGCATGTAGGTACAAGTCTTAGTTTCTATTTTATTAAACACACCTACCCCTACCAATAGCTCAAGAAGGACAAGTCTATGCCCACTTTAAAATTCAAGTTATCAAGTAGCCTACTTTCCCGTTTTTTCCCTTTTCTTTTCTTTTTTTTTTCACCCAAAAGGATATAGGTGTTATGCTACTCCAGGTCTGAAAGGTTCCAAAAGGAAACTAATTTGACTTATTCATCCTGATTATTGCCACATTTCAATAAAAATACTCTTAAAATCTAGGCTGCACTTTAGACCAATAAGATTTGAACAGACTTCTTAAATAATCAGCTTTTTAATTAAACAGCCATAAAAAAAGATTTTTAGCTTATTTTTGGCTGTGTCAACCTAATTTCACTTAAGCAGCACAAATCAAGGTATGATTAGCTGTTCAAAGCATAATTATTCACACTAAAATAAATCTTGTTGCTGAGTACAGCAGCCTTTGACATCAATAATGGTAACTGAAGAGGCACATTCCATTGAGACAGCTCTAGTTCTGCTGTCACTGAGGCAATAGAGAAAAAAAAAAACAAAACACAAAGTGTACAGCTCAATGGTTAGTATGTATTTCAAGGTCACTCATTCAAATCCAAATGAGAAAAAGTTACTATTTTCGAAAGGTGATAGATCATATAGAGTAAGTCTTAATGTAGTGACTAGTACCAAGTGTTCCTGTGGGAACATGCATCATGTCAGCTAGCAATTTGATTAGCAGTAAAGGAAAAACATCACAAGAATAAATGGAAGTGGAGAATACACTAGTGTTTTTATGCATCCTCCTCAGGGAAACTACATCATAAATTCCCAGAATTTGGCGAAATCAGCTATAAATATGTTAACAGCAAAGTTATTGAAACTACTTATATGAATTTTAAGTTGGAACCAAAGCATCAATCATCTTTACTAACTTCAGTGGAAGCTGTGAGTGTTTATCAGGACAGGGATTTGCCTCATGATAGCCGAGAGTTTAATACAGGTAAACATCCAGTGGAGAAAAAGAAACTATTAACACACCTCCCCCGCCCCCAAAAGATCCTATATTTAATATAGAAAGACTCAATCCCCGATTCATTAAGATGAACTTTACTGGTGAGTTAGAGGTGGGGAGCTAGTGGGGATTAAAAATAACCAACAACAAACTCAGAAATAGAGACCCGTTAAAGAACTGGGAAAGGAGAACGACAGCCAAAGAAAGAAAAGGGTTGCAAAAGTATTCAGGGAATATTCAATTGAAAAGAGAGACTGAAAGTTTGAATTTAATAGAGGAAAATAAAAGAAATTTTGAGGTCACCATTATAAGCTATTTATTAATTAAGAAGGTATGGCTGAATTTATCAAGCAGAAAACACTAAACTAGTAATAACAATTTCTTATGTAAAGAAAATTATAATTAAGAAAACACTACAAATAGATTTTTAAAAACAACTTGCCTGAAAACCGAGGAGTTTTTCACTAGGCTTAATATGCCTCTGAAATTCACATTCCACTGGTTGTATTACTTTGATGCCATCTTCATAAAAAACATAAAACATGTTCCCAATTCCCAGACCTTAGGAACAAAAACACATTGAAATGTATAAAATTCAATAATCACAAAAAAGGAAATCCTTGTCTTGAACAAAAAACCTAATCACAGTTTGGTATGAGATCAATTTGTTAATGTGTATAATGGTAATACATCTAAACCTATGTGATCTTTTGTTGTAAAACTAAAACAAAACTGTTACATTATTCAGAATTTCACATTGTTTTTTCCATTGGCAAGACAGTGTCTTTATGAATACAGATCTAGAAAAACACAGTTTGACAGCTGCAGCAATACAAGTGATTTTGTGAAAGCATCTACACTGAAATCAAATTAATATAAATTCTCTATGTAGTTTTTTTCTTTTGCTTAGGGATTGAAGAGTTAATATAATTTCTGTATAACATTGAAAGAGAAGACCTGAGTCTTTGTTATAAAAACCCTTACTTGATACTTCAGTCAGAAAAGGAAATATTCTCTATTTTATTTATTAGAAAGACAGAATCGGACAGATATTTGTTCCAATGTTGAAGGGCCATGGGTGTTTACAGAATTATTCGATCCTTCTTCCACAATATTGCTGAATGAAAGGCACGATGCTAAGCTTTGTGGAGAAGGTGGGAACCAGATCTGTAGGATGAAGTCTCACAACATCTGTGGTCATGGTCATGACCACACAAAAGGACAGTCTTGTCAGTTTTCCATGTGCCAACTAAGACAACAGCTGTTGATTTGCTATGTGGATGCTGTAAAGGATGATCAGTTCATATTCATAAAATTCTTTGAAGAAAATTATAGTACTCATAAAATTATAACTATAACCATTCTGACAACTACTTTGTTGGTTACAATGGTGAAAATGTGCATCTGTCCTGGGCACAGGACCTAAGCTTCCACTTGACATAACAATGTTTGGTATAGGAAAACAGAAGAGGGAAACCCAGGAAAAAGAAATTTAAATCTTAAATTCTGCTTATCCTAAATTCTGAAGGAAAACCAATGTTAATAGAAAGAGAACAGGTCTTAATACAAAATAAAATAATGAGAAAATTAAGAAGGGGGTAGGGGGAATGTATGTTTGTGTATGTAGATATGTATGTATTTATGTACACACATACATAAAAGTTTCCTGTCCCTGCTAGGAATCACATAGCTAATACACTTGCTTAAAAGGTAGTAAAACATAGAAAGTTGTCAGGCTATACCCAGAACAAACAAGTCCAATTATCTTTGAGAAATCTTGTGGAATCATTTCCCATTTCTGGCCAAATTTTCCCAGAAAGAAAGGAGGGATAGTCTCCAAGCTGGGTTTTTCCCACTTTATATCATATCTATCTATTAATAGGTTACCAAAATGTGGGAGAGAAATTTGTCTATGCTGCATTTGGTGTAACACAGACGCAGGCTTAGGTTCAGAGCACAGGGTGTACTCAAGGCAATATGCGCTCTCTGACCAGAGCGCATTTTGGTATGCCTTGGCAGATAAACCACACAGCCTTTAAAAGACAGTAAGTTAAGGTCTCTCTTTAGAAAATACCTGACATTGTATGGTGTAAGAACAGCTGAAATCTGCAGATAAGCCTGACTGATGTTAGGCTACCTGTACCAGTGAACACAGTGTAGAGATCTGTAGCTGAGCAACTGGCATATTGTGTCTTGGGGATGAATATGTGAACCTGGACAAAACAGGGTTTTCCCTTCTCCCTTCTCTTGTTGGCTGAAGTATATTATAGTTATTATCAGGATAAGCAATACCAGAACATGAGAAAGTAACTCAGATGATAGCCCCAGGTGGCCCAGATATTTGATAAACAGGCTCTTAAAACTTCCACCTCAGGTGCCAATACTCCAAGGCAAGATTTCCAATGTACAAGTAATATTTATGTCTAATAAGCAGCCTAAAGTTTTAAGATGTTATCTCCAATATGTGGATAATAATGTTCACCAAACTGTTCTACAAAATCAGTGAAGGACATACAGTATGAAATATCCTTCTTTCATTTCCATACCAAGTTAAGGAAGTCAGTTCATATAACGAACCTTTACGTGTGGATCCAATTAGTTAATTCCCCTTTCCAGCTTATTATGACCCAACTCTTCATTTGAGTGAATGGCTACAGATACCTGTATAAATATCTTATCTACATAAATATCTAACCACCTAGGCAAGCTATTTCTGCAGAACTATGGGAACTACTCCTTTAGTTTTAGTTTTGCAACTCTCCCCCCACTAAATACAATTCTGCACATTTTTTTGCAGTGCCAGAGAAAATAAATAAACAGATTTGCTTTATTTAGACTAAATTGATACGTAAAACTGGTTAACACTGATTTTTTAAAAAAATGGTGGTGGTTGAGGTTCTTTTGCATATATATCAATGTATTTTTTTATATATTGTGTTATTACTGTAATACACATGCACATTCAAAATCCTTTCAGATTTTCTGATGCAAGTGGTTGTGATAAAATGTTTGTGTACTTGATATAGAAATATTTGTAGGCATGAAAGCCTGTGTATGGTTTCATGATCTTAATTGTCCTATTAATCATCCATCCCTTCCTCCCTATCTGTTAATACTTTGATAACAGAAAATGGCAAAGTATGCATGGCCCAGAGAAGTTGGTGGTGATGTTTACTGGCATCTTCAGAGTATTGGTCTCTTGCAAAATATTTCCAATGTTGTAATTAGTAACAGCATTTGTTGGAAACACAAGGATTAGCCAATGAGAAATGCAGGAGAGATTGAGCAAATCTGCTCTAGGAGACACAAAATCTGCTACTATAAATTGCTTTTTGTTTAGTTTCACATTAGTCACAGAGCAATTTGAATGTCTTTACCATAAGCATTCTGGCAAGCTATTATTTTTAATCAGTCTTTTTTTGTCAAAGAATTTAAGTTTTCCTAGGTGAATTCTAACCACTGAAAGCAACAAATTGACTTGAAAAGACAATCATCTAAAAAAATCATGGGGATACTAATCACGTTTTCAGTTTTGAGACAAAACACAATTGATACTTTCCTGACAGGAGGTGAGAACACCATACATTTGAGTATTTGGTACAATCTTGTTGAATATCAGTTTAATCATTAACAGTGGAATTGCATGAAACTCTGAACATATCATTTGTATTCTGAAAGGCCAATAGAGCAGGAGGATCACATCTGAGCTCCACTACAGTCAGGGAAATGATTGTTTGTACCAGCTGAGCAACTGGTAAGATGAATAAAAAAATAAAACTAGTTCATATGTATAAATACATGGGGTATGCCAAAAGTTACTATATACAGACAAATGAAATATCAGATTTTTGAATCTTTAAATTAATTTAAAACAAATTTTTAAAAAGTCTATGGAAATACCATTTCTAGCATGAATTCACAGCAAAGCCGGATCCACTTATCTTTGGGTCTTGTATTATCAATCTTCCAATGGAAATAATGGAAATAATGGAAATAATTTTTTACTCTTGAAATATATTCATTCCTAAATTGCAATTTTAGATGAAGAACACACTACTTAGAGCAACAAATTGGGAACTCATGACAACACTTAGATTATGGTATTTTTATGGAATATGAGAATAATTTTTGAGATTAACTCATATATATGAAAATTAATATGTATCTTTTGTTTGTAAAATAAAATTTCCATGATTTTAAGACCTGATTGTGTCTTTATTTATATTTATCCTTCAGTTCATCACACATATCAATTCCCTGTCCCAATATTTATTTACAAACTTTTCCTGAGAATAAGAAAAAAATGCTTGGTTTCATTAAACAACAACAGGTATCTTGATTTTAAACTGTTTAAGATTATACTTTTGTCAAATAAAAGAGATTCATGCAAGAAAATAAATTTCAACACCATATAAGGTGACTGGTGGGAAGTTTCATCATGACAACAAACATGTCTAACATGATCTTGTTGTATATCTTTGAGTAATTGTCTGAAAATTGTGAACAGCTTATTTCCTTCTCTCTCCCAAAAAGGAAAAGCAGTTTACAAAAGAATTGGCATTTAATGGATTCATTTCCACTGTAATTTTTCTTTAAATCAAATTTTTCAGTGTTGCAAGGGGGTAGGTAATTACTGTAACTGTAGAATATGAACAAACATAGACACACACAAAAGAAACAACAGGTGAGCATTTCATCATAATACAGAAAATATGAACAAAAGTAATCTCCATTAGTACCTTGCTCTCGCCACAATATGTTTGCAACTGCAGCATGTAAGAGAAAGAAAGAACAGAAAATACAAATGAACAAGAGAAAACAAGAAATGATACATTAATTCTGAAATAATTATGATGCTTTAATCTCTGATTTACTAAAATATTCCTACAGGTAAATCATTGGAAGCATGAATTAATGATAGTTCTCTGTGCCACATGACAAAATTGTGATTAGCCATAGTAGTTATTGGGGGTAGAGCAAACCCCATCACTCCCACTAAATCCCCCGAAGCTAACTCCATTAGCCATTATCAATAGTGTGTTTTATAATCCATACAAAAAGCATGTGCAGTGTTCACACACATAAATGATACATATTAATGACAGATGATGCAATTTTCATAATTTCCTTTAAACCCTGGACTTTGAAGAGATTGATTTCAGGATATAGTTATGAGAGAGATGTGCAAAATCAAAATACACACAAGATAATTTTCTGTATGACTGTAGTGCAACCATGCTACCAAAGTTGACACGTTGTATAATGTTTGCCATTATCGTTGGAAGACCAAGATTGGAAGTATAAGATGGCATGGCAACCAACTAAATGTTTACATTGATTTTTCTGTAAAAACATAAATTTTATTTGGCCATCTTGTTTACAATTGGATTTTAGACCTTTGAGACCAATGAAAATTATATTATCCTAATATTGCTCTTTCTGTCTGTGCAGTGAAAAAAAGCAAACTTAATTTTGCAAATTTTAAATATTTAGACTTCAGCGTGCAACAAAATAAAACTTTTAGAACATCACCACTGAAAACCAAAGCATATTGCAAAGTTATGATCTTAAAAAAACCCCAAACAACCTAAAGGAAAGGAATACAACACAGAAAACATATATGTCACACACACACACACACACACACACACACGCGCACATAATGAAATTGGGATGTTCATTGAAACACAGTGTTGCAAAAGCTAGAAACAATAGTATGCTTTAAAAAAAAGTTTGGAAAAAGCAATGAAAGACATATTATTAAAAATTATGTTGGTACACAGAAGTTCCTCAGCTACTGACAGCTGAAGGTTGAGAGGGAAAACAGGAACTATCACTCCAGAAAATGCCTGGATACTATGATTTTCCCAAACATCATTTGTACTTCAACAGACAGGAGAAGAAAAAAACAGCCCTGGGATACAATGCAATTCTATGGGTCTGGTACTGCAGCCAGTTTTGGGTTTACCCCCCTGTCTATGTATATAGCCTGAACTACATGTATTTGTCTTTGAGGGCATCCAAAAGGTTTCTAAGGACATGCTAAACAACATCCCCTACGTCCACCCTGCCAGTCACCTCACTGCAGAAGGTTGTCAGGCTGACCAGGAATATTTTCCTCTGTAAATCCATGCTGACTGCTCCTAAACACATTCTAGTTCTGGGAATGGTTTCCAGGGTGAAATGCTCCATCTCCATTCCAGAAATCAAAGTGAGGCTGATGCACCTATTGTGCCCTGGAGGCTCTTGCCCTTGAAGTGCAGCACTGGCTTTCTTATGGTCTGCAGGAGCCTCCTCGATCACCATCACCCTTCACAGACTGTGAAGAGTGGCCTCACAATGCCATGAGCCAGTTTACCCAGTGCTTTGCCCAGTGCATTCTATCCAGGCCCTTTAACCTGTGAAAGTCCACTTCATTGAAATGGTCTCAATCAGATCCTATACACAATGGATAACATCCTTCCTTGCCAGAGGATGACTTCCTTCCCAAACTTTCCCACTAGTATCACATTCCTAGGAAAACTTTTACTAGGAAAGACTGACGCGAAGAAGACCTTCAGTACAACTTGTCCCCTTCCGTATCCTTTGCCACCATGACCCCATTCCAGTCAGTAGGCCCACACTCACCCTTAGCCTTCTTTTTCCTGCTGATGTCTCTGCAGAAGCCCATCTTTTGCCCTTTTTGTCATTCACCAGACCCAGCTCCAAATGGATTCTGGAATTTTTAAATTTATCTCTACATGCCCAGACAGTGGCTACAGATGCAGCTCACAATTCTGTATTTGTCTATGTTATCTTACACAGTCTTTCTTATATAATAAAGCAAATTAATTTCCCCAGGGCAATCTGGAGGATTTCCTTTAAAATTACTTTTCTTTGCACAATGTTAGGAAATAACCATGTAACATGGCACTTGAAGTCCCATAAATTCAGCCATAATGTTCTACAGTTTATCAGTCTTTTTCTAGGCATGACATTGGACAGAAAATAAAAAGTAATTACAATTATCCAACTGTGTGGAACTGCACAGAAGCAAACAAAATTATTTAGATGCTAAGTACAGAACACATTATTTTGTGTTAATATAAAATGATATATATGATTCTGAGCTTTGCTCAAGAAAATGGGCAGGATAATAAAAGTGCTTTAAAAGCCTTAAAATATTAATTTTAAAATTAGCAAATCAGCTAGAAGAAAATTGAGACATAATTTAAGAATGCAATATAAAATCATAAACAACAGCCACCATCTGACCTAACAGATCAAGAAACCTCACTGATTTTTTTAATCAGACCTATAACTTCTGTTCAGGAAAGATGTCAAGTCTTGAGATAAAGAGTTCAATGATTGAACAAGTACAGCATGTATAGATATAAAGTATGCTAAGGAACATATTGTTTGCCACCCTTTATGATTAAGAAAAATTAACATTTTCAGCCACACTTTATACTAAATTCTCAAACATTTGTAAACTTCACAATGTAAGAATACATAATTATTGACAGTTCTGTCTTGAAACCAGAATATTTTGCTGAGAATACAGTCTTCTCCCTTGCCCACAGCTATTAAATAGTATTAGGAGATGTACTGGGAGCCTTGCAGAAGACATTGTATTCAAAAAGTTTGTGACCTTGAGCAGGTTATGTCTGCTACATGGGGCCTTGTATTTAGTGCTTGGAAAGCCTGCATGTCACATGGGTACCTGCTGCAAGGGTATGTGCTGGAATGCCCATAAAAGCCTGTGCTGCATACTCATGGGTCTTGTGACAAATATAACACTGCCAGAGAATATATAGGTTTCTTTGTTACACCAGATAAAACCACCATAGCATGGGAGGGAGAGGGAACCTCTCCATGGACAGGATCTGCACAGCTTGCTGTGGGAAAATCCATCCACAATTAATCCTGTGCTGCATAAATCCACGAAACCCAGTATGTGAAGGGTTGCAAGATTTACTCACTATCTCTATTTCTCCTTTTATTATATCTTATTAAAGCAGCTATTTTATTACACCATTTGCTGTTAGGCCTTTTACAATGTCATCAAAAAGAAGTCTGCATTGTTCCTCTCTCTCCCCTTCTCCCCGAGCCATGCAAAACAAGGGAGAAACCAAGTTTTGTTGAAAGAGGTTTTCTTTCTTTTTCTTTTCTTTTCTTTTTAAGCACATTTACAGCTCCACAAAATTCACTCTTCATGGTCCTTACACAGGTATTCTATGGTACAGCCCCAGCCTTTGATTAGGAGCAGCTAACATGACATTTGAATGCCTGCTCTTCATCTTTGTTACACATTGTCTGTGTTGGCTGAATGGTAATAGGATGTACATTCTTCACTAAACTCTGTCCTTAGTAATTCATGAAATTCTGCAGCAGACTAATAGCAGTGTAAATTCTTATCCACTTTGGATGGAAACAACTGCAAAAATCCATGGTATTTCTAGTGGTCAATGAATGAGGGTACTACAATACCACTTTCCAAATAAATTCTGTATCCTTCTCTTTCTTATCACGTTGGTAATAAGTGTCATTACATTCACTTTTCTGTCTCAAATAGAATTTCAAAGATTTCAACTATGTCAACTAGTGTTCTTCCTCCCTACTTTTCTTTTCTTAAAACATTCAATGCATTTTGGGAATAAAGTGTGTGTGTATGCAAAATTGACATTGAGTGAGTTTGAAGACTAAATGTAGCTCTTCTGCTTCCTTTTGGCATTATAATTAGCTGTTCAAATTTTCAGTAATCAGCATGCAATACTCTATATCCAGACACACTCAAACAAAATGGATATCAATTAATTTAATATCTGAAAAAATTCCTTGTTTGCTGCACTAAGAGAACAATGCAGTTTAAGATGGCTTTAAAAATAAGGGAAACCAGCAAAAAGACACTTTTCTGCATTATATAATATTCTGAATAAAAAAAATGCAAGGGAAAAATGCACATAATGATTGTTCATGAAAAGAGAACCACTGTTGTTAATTCCAAGTTTTGTCTTATCAAAACACAAGCTTTGTATTCAATATTTTGTAAATATTTTATCTGAATTTCTATCAGAACTTAACAGTTGATAAAAAAATCAACGGTTTCATATCAGCTGGTTGTTCTAAGTTTTGCACCATCAGATAGGAAACCACTGTCCCTTTCAATGCCTTCAATTCCATGATGGCAAGAGGTCACAAGTAGATGTAATACTAAATAGAACAATGAGGAAAATGCAATAGAGTCATATGACAAAAATGTGTAGTTCAACACTATTTTTCAGACTTGTCCTATCATAATCAGCTGTATTTTCAATTGCATTGAAAACATAATTTCAAGATGTTTAGAGGGCTGTTGTCTCCTTACTTCACTGATAGCCACCACTTTTGTCAACTGTTGATTAATCCTACACACATGATAAAGACAGTGCATCTGTTTCTTACTGTCTTTTCTCACATCTATAATGTATAAACACTTGTGCTTATGTTACAGGGTAAAAGTATACCATAATTACTATCTTTTTGCTGAACCACATAAGTTTTTAATTATTATTTTTATATTAAAAATAATTGTGTTAAAAGTGAAGATGAGGTTGACATGAATCACTTTTTGCTCAGCTTCCACAATCAAGCAGAATGAAAAAGTTACATAGCTGCTTTTAATTTCATTATTTTTCTTTATGAAATTCAGATTTGTTTGCTTTATATACAAATGCAAATATATAAAACTTAATTTATTTGTGAAGCAAACACTTTTTTTAAAAAGTTTCTATTGCTTGCTTCAAGTACTTTGAAAATAATTGTCATTACAAATTCTATCGAAATTCCAGTCTGTTCTTATGTGACATGCACTTTAATTTCATTTTAGGTTAGCTACTACAATAACCAAAGATCTGGTTTATATATATTAAACTATTATTTATCAGTTAAAAGTCAACAGTTGACACTTTAATTTTGTTCAAATATGAACATGTTAGCTTATTTTTCTATATTTTGTATAACTCTTTATAATGAATCATGCACAAGTCCTTTCCCATAGCACATTAACTCAATCCAGTGTATACTACCAGGAAGAAAAAATGGTTCATGAGCTGAATCACTTGGAAGTTTGAAATTAAGTCCTTGCCTACAATGCTGTCAACAAGTATAAACTTGTTTAGCTCTGCCATGAAATAAAATGCCAGCATAAATTATCTCTGAGGAAATTAGGTAAATAGGTACCATTCAATATCAGATGTGACGGGGAGATTCTATTAAAATTGCATAAAGTCTTTCGGAGAGAATTTAGGCCATAAATCACAGTCAAAAGGCTTTTAGTCTTATTCCCAATTCTAGACAGTGGAGATGCCTTGTTGCTTATGATGGCCATAAACCTGTCAAGTCAGTAGCATTCAGATCACATAATCTCCTTAGGTGATAGGACTATGACATTACCAAAAAGGCACAGTTAGAAATAGAGCCACTTAATGGCATGGAACAGTTACATTATTATTTTTTTTTTTTATTTAGGCCTAAGATACAATGCATGAGACAGAGAACTTTTGTTCTGCTCCTTGCGACTAGGTGAAAGAATCTGTAGGATAAATTACTTTGCTGTATATGATGATGTCATAGTGGCTAAATTCAGTAACACAAGAGCCTATGGTTGATAACCAAAATGAAAGCTACAAAATATTAAAAGATCATCAAGTGCTGTCAAATTGGTCTTGAAAATGTCTTAATAGCTTTACTTGATAACTCTCTATGACAGTTGCCTCCTCAAGGTGCATACATGTCTCAATAGAATTTAGAGAAACACCTAAATTATATTAATCAATGGCAAACTGAACTGCACTTTATAACATATTTTCTTTAAATAAATAAGAGAAATTAAAATATTTTTAAAAATAAAAAATAACAAACCCACAGAACTATTTCACTTTGAAGGGAACAGCATGAATTTTTTTGATCTATGGGTCTAGTATGGTAGAATTATTCTAAATTGAAACAGAAAAGAAACTAAAGCACAACCAATGTACCTATCAAAGTCATCAAGATACAAACAAAAAATATATAGATTTTTAAAGTTACTTTACCTCAAAATATTTTACTAGTAGCTAAGATAAGAATTTTAAGTACTTGAAAAATATTCACTTGTCTTTGACGATGAAGACTTTTTATTTTCCTGTTTTCTATACTGCCAGGTTTTCTTACTTAGAAAAAACCCCCTATATTCAGTGTAATCTGATATTCCATATGTGTGTCAGATTACACTGGTATATTCTACTCCATTATTTCTATTCAATATTCCACTATTAGTATAAGTCTTCCTTGAGATCTTTTTCTAACAAAATAGTTTATTTGGTATATTTAACTATATATTATATTCCATATTCAGTTAATGTTACTTTGACCAAAAATTGAAATTTGGACCAAACCCATTGGTCCTTCTACTGTCGCAATGGAACCTAATTAAATAAATAAATCCCACAGATGGAAGTTGTAATTTCTTCATCCTCTATTTGTGATTATTGTACTGTGTATCAACAAGAAAAGCATTAACATGTTGCCTACTCCACCTCTTTCATAAATATATTGTCACGATATACTGCCAAATTATCTTTGTTCTATATTTAAATTCTTCAGCTTCCAGTTTTTCAACGAAAGTAAGCTGATGACTTTGGTTTGCCCTATGGCTTCTAGGAGTCGGGCTGATCCAATCTGTGTTTGTGATTATCAGATTTAGTCATCAACAGAAATCTACAGTGGTGTTGTCCATTCTTGTGTTCATGCTTTAAATGATGCTAAATCCAGTAGTATGGAGGAGAAATATATCTGTCAATAAAAGATTTGAGAGGCCCTTAAAATGTATCTGCATGTATGACAAGCTAGAAAACGAAAAGCCATCTTTTACCAGTTCCTGCAGGGATGCTGGGCACTAGAATATAGAAGCTGTTTACAATAAACAGAGAAATAGGAGTCTTTAAGAGAAGAAGTAGTCATAGTCATGATGAGTATCCCATTGTTTTGCTTCCAGCAGTCTGACATTCCTTTACACCACTGCAGCAGCAAAAACCCTGGAAATCATCACAGAGTGCTGCTAAAAGGTCGAAGAAAAGTGTTGTCATATCAGAGCTATTCAAGGTTTAAATTGTACTGCTATGAAAAACCCAAAGCAGTTTTGGGTTTTTAATGTTCTGTGGACAATATATATCTATAAATATTTTGTCCTGTATTTGCACAGGAGTAGGATAAAAATTGAAAACAGAGCCTCATTGAATACCTTCTACCTTACAAAGGAAAAAAAGGAGGGTAAATGATGTGCAGTCAAGATAAATATTTAAAATATCCAGGTCCAAATGCAGTGTATAGAAATACTTGCTATAAGTTGTTTCAGATGTTTAGTCTGGTGCTTTAGTCTTGAATACATCATAAATTTTAGAAGCGCCATAAAGTACCACTATATCTGCTCCTAGTAGTTCCCCCAGTTCCTGCAACTTAATAATTCAAGTAGCTGTAGGCTAGTTAGCCTGGGTTCTATGACCCAGACAAAAGAACACACAACAGCTGCATAGAATTAAATTCAGTAAGAAATCAAAAAACAGGAAAACAATTATAAGTCAGCTAATATGTTCTAAGAGAGACCAGACCTTCACAGACAAACCTGATTATATTTTTTTATGTAAACAGGAGTTTGGGTAATGTAAAAATTCATACAGTTGTAACCCATAATTTTGCTAAACATCTGATTTGCTAACACAGAATATTCTGATTAAATATTAGAGTTATTTAACAATAGTAAAGTATATGTTAATTGAATTAAAAACTGCCTAAATAATTAATCTCAAAATGTACTTAAATCATTAGTAAAGGTGAAGAAGAAAGTTCTGGAGCATGTCCAGAGTAATAGGTAGTGAATCATGTCTTAACCACTTTCATCAGTGATCTGTAAACAAACACAAAAAGTCTGTGAATTACCTGTAATGATAAATAACAGTTTTAAAAAATTGTTTGAATGACTTTGTCAAGTTCATCTCTAAAATAAATTAAATTTTGTTATATCCAAATTGAAATGTAGATGTCTTGGAAAACAAAGCACAGACTATGCCTAAGTGAGACAGGTGAGAAGGAATAGGATTTGGAAAGTGAGGTCTGATAGCATACAGGAGATAAACACATAAACATAAACTTCCACTGCTGATATTAGTGGAAAATAGTGACAAAGGATCAATGGATACAGAAGAAAAAATTACCAAATATATATTTCTCTTTCCAGAACATTAAAGAAACAAATAATACATTTGCTTCTGCAAAGAGCAGTTCCCATTTTAAAAAAAAAACGAAACTGTACCAAAACCAATTAGGATTCTCAAGACAAAAAGACTGAGTACTATGGTAACTGTCTTATTATGAGAAACTTCTACATCATGTGTGTGAGAATTTGCAATCACTATTCATATATTCATAGAACAAGAATTCTTAAGAGGTCAATTTAGTGGGGAAAAAAAAAAAGAGAGGGACTCAAAGGAGGCAACTGAAGGAAAAACTGATTTCAAAATGGAAACTAAGCATTATTCTGTATTAGCAACATTGATTAATAAGTAAAGCAAAATACCAAGAGAAATGAAGGATTTTTTGACTCTCTGCATGTCTGACTCAGGTATATGCATCTCTGTAAGGACACACTTCAGGCAAACAAAGCATTAGATCTGTATTCAGGCAGAACAGAATGCAATTTAACGTCTTGTGAAATGTAGAAGATAGAATAGAGTTAGATAAAATGGTTCCATCATGCTTAAATCTATGAATCCGTGCAATACCTGTTCTGAAAAATAAAAATACGTTGGAATGGAACTAAAACCAGATTTTAAACTGCTATTTGTATTTACAAATGCGATTACACCAAAGACTGCTTCCAACACAGCTGAGGTCTATCAGGTATTATTAGAGGATCATGACAGTAGGGGAGACTCTTGTGTCTTCAATCAGATTTAGACCAGGTCATTAATCCCCAGAATGTTTTTACCAGTCACCACAGGGGTTATTCAGCTATCAACCAGACCAGCTATCTCATTTTCAATGGCTTTAACTGCAAGCTAGAGGGAAAATGGAATTCACAGCAAAAAAAGAATTTGCAGTCTCTAGAGAATCAAAACAGCACAGTTCGCATTCAGAAGTAGTTTAGATGCTACTGCTACTGCCAACATCAGAGGAATTAAACAGGATCTGATAATAGAGAGCAGTAGGCATTTATCACCAGTACTTATAAGAGACATTTATATAGGTAATATAAACCAAAAGTTTCCATTATAACTTCACAAATCTAGAAAAAAGGATCCATGTGCTGGGACAATTGTTAAATAAATAAATAAATCAAATTTCTGCTATAGAATGAGTTAACTGGTAAAAGGCATGGCTAAACAAAGTATTTTAAAGAAAATAATTTCATTTCTCTCACATACAATGTTAAAACGAAAGCATATTTTCAGAAGTCTTATTTTGAATGAACATTGAAAAAGGCTGATGTGCTAAGAAGAGGCCAAACTAGTCTTGAGACTGTCATCCAGTAGTCAAAATTTTACTTATGTGAGACAGAACAACGGTTCTGTGTTCAGTGGTGCATTTGCTGAACAGATCTGGATGACAAAGCATTTTCATAATATTTACCGTTTACTTCCATCTAGGTTATCACCCTGATGATGAACCATTATCATCAGCGTATATTGCCTTTTCTTGATAACTGGATTTCAAAGTTCTGAAACTGGGAACTTTAAAATAAACAAATCCCTAGCACCCTCAGTTCATACTCGCATTGTATAGTTTTATTTTTCCTACTAGCATCACACTTCCCACAATTCAGTATAGCTTTGCCATTCACTTGATTTCTTTTCTCTTTATAATACAGACATGTGCATTGCATGCATCTGTAGCAATCCCGTGAATTTTGAAAACCTAGAAAACTGACAGCATTTTTAGACAGACAGGTGAGGGAAAGGTTTGCTTGTTATTTACCAATCTACTTATCTGTAATGATACTGATATTAATTTAGTCAGAGGTACTAGAAAATATAATGTTTTGTCTTAGGAGCTGTTTAAATTACCCATTTACAGAGAAATGAACTAGCCATGCCCTTTCTGCCACAGATATTATTTTTTTCTCAAAGCACTGAAATGAGTTTTCCTTAAATTTTGGAAGTTGAAAGCAAGAATCCACAGAAAAATAATAAAAATTTAGTTTATTGTGCAAACTAACATTAAACCCCAAAAGTTTTCACATGCACATAAATAATGGGTCAGGTAAGTACAAAAGTGAATATTCACTTTGACTATTAAACTTTCTAGGAAATAAAATACATGCACTGGTAATGGAATTATGTTCTCTATTTCTTATGTGGCTTTTGAAATTGCTGTCACGCTCAAGGCAGTACAATTGTACTTTATATTTTAGAACTCAACTGTAAAGTTCTCACTAAACTCTCAATAGCAAATCAACTCAATGTTCAGAAATGCTTTTATTTTGCTTTGATTTTTATTTTATGTGACATCACAAAGGAGAAAAGCCCAGATTAACTGACAAGCCAGTGAGAATTTGATCTTATGTTCTTCAAAACACTATCCTAAGATTTCCAAAAGGGAGCTCTCTAGCAAGGAACAAAAAAAAAAAAACCAAAAAAACCCCTAAATGTGTCTGCTTTATTCTCTTAAAGAAGGATAAAAGTAAAATAATTTATAAAAATGTCATCAATGACAGAAATAGTTTATATCAGATCATATGGAATCACATTTACATTCACCAGAGACTCTCTTCAGAATGTAACTTGTGACCTAATGAGCAGGCTTGAAATGAATGTAGTTGTAACATTGTGCTTAATATGTGTGGGCAGGGTAAAAAAAAAAGCCCACAATCCTATCCAAGTGGTTTTACCTGTGTAATTTTACTCCCTAACAATCCCTAATTTCATGCATGAACAAGAGTTCTGGAGGAAATATGAAAACAAGCAGAGAAGAGTTAATAATGAGGCTCTTCCACTTCTAATATCAGTTCTCTAATGCTAGCAACTCCTCCCTGCAAAGGATTTTTTTTTAAAAACAGCAGCAGTTTTTTAAACTGCTTCTATAAAGATATGTACCTGTTAAGGTATTTTGTTCACATAGTTGTGACAACGATATGAAGAGCTGCTGCTTTTTTTATTAGTGTGTACTTTAGTTTTCTTGCCTGTACCGAAATGGGTTTCTAAGCGAATTGGAGTTTAACATGTAAATATCTGCTACACCTAAATCTGAATGTTATCATTATGTATCTGTAGGTTATATGAGTATTTACACATGGAGCAATTCTTAGGAAACCATGTTCAGACACCAAGGAACATAATGGTAAAATGCTTCCCTTCAACATACAACACTGAATTTGCAGAATACATTACTTTTATAGGAAGGAAAATGACTGTATCTTTTGGATGAATTGTCTTAGAAATAATTTGGTTTATATTTTGTCTTCCTTCATTTACATATTTCATGACACCACTGGCCATTCAAACAACTTACTGCTAATAGAGATTAAAGCATTTGTTACAAGATATGGTCATTGCATGGCATGTGATTTTACAAATCCTGCTAAGGTAGCAGACCTAAAATTATTTCATCACATTACAAGTCCCGAAAAAAGTGTTTTGCATTGTTGTGGATATCCCTACATATTCACAGTAGGTCAGGTCCTCAGAAGATAAAGTTACTTAACTAAAACTCTTGGAAACTGGATGGTTGGCTACAAATATTTTGTTAAGGCCAAACAAATTTTAACTGAACATATACAAACTACAGTTCATCAGAGTCTTGAAATCTGGCAACACACACAACATTTTTCACATAACACAAAAGGTACATCGAAGTGGCCAAACTACTTCACATTATGAGATGTGCATGATCAAATGACTTATTTATCCTCAGGTGCCTTCTCAGAAATGTCTGAGCAGTAATTTTCACGACACTTAAAAAAGCCATGTTAAGACTTTTGAAAAGACAATTATAATTAGTGTTACTAAAAGCAGCTAAGTCAAGATAGCAACATTTAGATTACAAAATTTTCCTGCATGTAAGATTTCCTCTGAAACATTTAAAGCATAGTAAACCTATATGTAATGGAACTCAATGTCCTGTGGCTTGGAAGGGTTAGGCAGACTTGCAGTGCTACTAATTCTGCCTCTGGTATCCTGTCGAGTGCTTGGTACTGCTGAATAAGTACCGTTGCTTTAAACAAACAGGAATGTCTTAATGCAATCACATTCACTAGTAAGATAACTATCATTTTACTAGATGTATTTCTAATAAATATGTAGTATTCATTAAAGTAACAGATTCAAAAGAAAAAAACAAACAAAAAACCAAACCAACACACAAACAAAAAATGGGTGAAGTATAAACTCAGGAATGGAATTTCTGAGCAAAGTGAGGCAAGAGGAAAGAAATACCAGGTTAGCCAAATAATAGGCAAACAGGGTTTATAAATCCCACTACCATTTAACAGAGGATAAAGAAAGCCACTTGTTAGTACAGATAGTGATTTCTTTGGCACATTCAACTCCCAATGTAGCAAGTGAATGTGTTCATTCTTGCTCCACATTCCTGAAGAACCACAGTCATCCAGGCACAAGACAGCATGGGCAGTCTGGAACTGATCTGGGCCTGCTGGGCACTTCAGTAGGTGAGATCAAGTTCTATGATTACTTTCATGTCATGAGGGTCAATTTTGACTATTGGTATATCTCAAGAACATGCAGGATGGAAAGGTTCTCCTCCCACATCCCCATCAGCCACTGGAAAACACACTAATAGTTGCCATTTATAGATATCCAGTTCCTTTTCCCCTTCACGTTCCCTTTGTATGCAACACATCTACCATGAGGAAACTATCTAAAAATTTACCAGCAATGTAAAAAATATGTTGATTCACAGAACGTTCAGAGAGTTCATTTTACTTCTAAATATACTGCAGATTGCGCACTCTGCCTTTGGTGACTCTTGGACACCAAAAATTGAACTTATTTTTTAAAATCAGCTATCTACACAAACTCATGTTAATTTATTTAATGCTTCATAGTCTTAATACTAATTAAATATTTGAGTGTGAGGGACATGTATTTCTATATTTCTCACAATACTTACGAGTCTTTCGAGCAGAATCTTCTACAAAAAGAGAAGAAATATCTTCATCCACCCCTGCTTCGTTCTTTGCAATGCACGTGTATGCTCCTGTATCTTCATAGCGCACATTGCTAATGTGAACCTCACTACCATTTGCTGAAAGGAGAGGAAAAAATCAACATGCAGCCATGCTAGAGCTTTCAGATTATAAATTCAGAAGGGTTTCTCTGCTTACACTAATTAAACCATTTTCATTCCTGAGTTCATAACTTGGAGACATGCCAAATTAGTCCAAAGGTATTCAATTGGCCAGTGAATTACATGCACTATTTCATCTCACAGATATCTGCAGTGTCTCAGCTGATTTTGCACTTCAGAGCCAAATATCAATCTGAGGTTTTATATATATTTAAATGACAATGGGGTTTTTTTTAAATCGGGTAAATATGAGATTTTTATTATGTTGCATTTGGTCACTTGACACTATCATTTCCTTTACACAAAATAATCCATGGAACATAACAGGCAAACTTTCAATGCAAATAAAAATTTTAATAAAATTATGTGTTGCTCCTAACCAGAGGCACCTAGTTAGTTTTGGTTTTGTGTGACTGCAGTGTAACAACAGAAAAAACAGGTGCATTGAAATTTTTCACCTACGTCAACGTAGAAGCTTGTGGAAGCCTCAGGAATTGTATGTCAGCTTGTGTAGGAATGTCGACAAACAGTCCAGGTTTCATGGGCGAAGGTCTTTTAAATAATGTGATGTGAATAATGGTGAAAACAATGATTCATTGAATTTTAAGTATAGTATACTTGTTCAGCTGTAGGAACTATACAAAAACCAGCTTTGCACGTATTCTAAAGTATGGACCAGAAGGAGCACTGTCTTATGGAGCAGCACCCTTTTAGCTTGAAGCTAGTGCGTAGATAGTTTAACTCTGAAAACTCTCTGGGAAAATGTAATGAGATTTTCAAAATTTTATTTCAAATAATTACATGCTAGAAAATTGAATTAAATGTATTTTGCTTAGAGAAGAACCCTTTTAATTTATCATAAATATATGGAACAGAGAGGAAGGGAAAAAAAGTTCCCTCAAATCCCTACAGGAGAAATGAAGAGAATGCTAATATGGAAGAGTAAGAGTTAATCACTTTCTACTCATAGTGGAAAGTGTTTCTGTAAGGCAATTGTTCACAAATACCCAGAAGAGTAGTCCTTGAAAGAACAGAGGACTATGACACTGGAAGGGAAAGTAACTCTTAAGAGAAGCACTTGCCCTCTCTGTCCCACTGCTTCTAACAGTGCAGGCTGAGTGCTGTCCTGTCCTAACTACACATCCTGGTTTTTTTGATGAGTGAGAAAATGTTTTGAAGGGAACACTAGCAGCAGGAGATTTTTTTCCTATGGTTGGTCAAAAATCACCAGAAAGACTGAAGAAGTATAGAGGTTTTATGCTGGACAGGTCCACTGATTTTGCTGAGCCCTGAAGATTCATAGAAATTAACTGCTAATTAAAGGTGAGACTTTCCTTTAGTTCTGGCTGGGGCTTTTTTGGGTTTTGGGGTTTTTTACAGGTTTTTCGGGTTTGAGCCGTTTGGGGTTTTCTGTGGGGGGAAAGTAGGGCTTGTGTGTGTGCATGCAATGTCTTTGCACTTCCGTGGAGGTCTGCTGATGCCCTTCAGAAAACAGCACATCCATTTCAGGTATTTCACCTCCAGTTCTTTCTACCATCAGGTCCCCAAATCTCATTAAAATTCTTATCAGTTCCGATTGGCACCAGGTCTTGGACTGTCTGCTCCACTCAGATACAGCACATTTTCAAATAGAGAAGAGCATATTAGAATTTACTGGTAATTCTGCCAGTAAGTACGATCATTATTCTAACAAAGAGAAAGCAAAGAAGATATGTGTCTTGGGGAGTAAATGGAAGACATCGCATCTTTTGAAATGTTTTAGTTTAGACCTCAAGCTTTGGTTACAACTATGAAAGAAGGGCAACTAACGGAAATGATGCACAGATAAAACATTAGCAATCTGTAGAAAATGATAAATAAACCCCTTTACCTTGAAGAGTTAGCTGTTTGGACAGCTTTGGCGTGATATCAATTCCATTCTTCAGCCAGCCAAGTTGTGGGTTGGGAATACCTTCAGCGTGGCACCGAAGGCTAGCTGTCACACCTGGCTCTCTTGCCTGGCTCTCTGGATAGACACGGATAACTGGTGGAACTGAATACAGAAAACAATTACAATTTAGTGAAGAACATTACCTTCATTTTAAGAAAAAATAATTATAAGCAATTCAGAATACCTCTGCAGCTATGTATAACAACACACAGATGTGGTATTAGTCAGATATCCAGTGACATTCAATGCAGAATTCTGTCTCAGAAAATTTGTGAAGCAGAAACAATATTCTATGAGAAAAACCTCTTTTCACTGCCTGTGGTATCAAAGAAAAGAAACTTCAATTCTAGTTCAATAGTTCGTGGTTGAGTAATAAGATTTTTATTTTTCCTTAGACTTCTTTAAAAATTATGAATAATCTATAATTAATAAGTCATGATATGTTGTACAGAGATTGTAATTGTCCTGTTTCGCAACCCTTAACATTTCATCTCCACCTTTTCCCTCTTTCCAAAACACCTATCAATAATCCATTCTACCTGCCTTCAATGAGGTTCAAGCAGTGTATTTCCTATTTGCCAAAGTTTTGCTTAATGCAGCTCTAAAAATGTGGGATACTTAGGTTGTGTCACAAAACACAGCTGGGTAGAGGATGAAGTATCAGTCGATAATGAAAAAAGGTAATGATCAAAAATTAACTCTGCCTATTTTGGTTTCAGGTTAAATATTTTCAAATCCTATTCAACTGTTTACAAGAAATGTCTTAACATGCTGTCCCATTAGATCATAGAAATGCCTTACTTGTCTACATTGCAAGAAATACACAAATGTACATTATCTCAGATAATATGCAAAAATCAGTAGGTTTCAGGGATATTTTAAACCCAGTTAGAGAGGATGGTCTTTTCAACATAACCCTGAAATGCAAACTGCAAAAATGTAATATAAAAACGTGGGAGAAGATTAAAAATTAGATAATATGGCATTTAGTTTCTTAGACTACCAGCTGAGAGGAAGAGCACATAAAAATCAGAGATTTAAGATTTCTATTGATTTTCTGTAAAGGACTTTGCTTCCATGGAAGTGGATCTTTATTTTTCATCTCTAGCCTGACATTCCTACTCATATTTCCCCTCCATTTCTTCCCTTTTCTATCTCCTCTTGCATAGCATCTCTGTGCTCCATACTGAGACCTTGCATTCCCCACTATGTTCTTCAGCCTGAGCCACTCTTGACTGCACATTCAGTGGTCTGAACATTTTTTGGCACCTCAGCTTCCAGTGCTGCTCTGCCTCACTTCCCAAGATCCAATTTTCATGTCTGCCTGTTCAGCATTTCATGACACAAGGTCCTTTAGGTAGCCTAACTCATGTTGTAGATTTCCCACTGCAGCAAAGCCAAATGGCTTATTCTTCCACCTTGTCTCTGGAAAAGCAAGGACCTCCACTTCCTTAGAGACAGGATTGCCATCACTGAACACTCTCAAGCATCTCAGCAACAGAAACAACTTTTAGGACCAATAGCAAGGCATTGCAATTAATTGCCTTCTGACTACATATGCCAGGATATTTCTTGTCTCTTTTTGTGCCAGTGAAATATTCTCATATTTCAGAGTTTTCTTTTACTAGTCCTTATTTCTAAAGTCGATCCTCTTCCCTTTAGTACTATTTTCCCAGGAACAAGAGTTCTTGCACGACAGTAGGGTTTATTTCTTGCCTTATTTGTTGCCATTTGCGGCTCCTCTATTTGCTGCCATTTTCCTCTTTCCTCAGCAACTCTGTGTCTGATAGGTTATCTATAGAACTAGAAATGTTTTTCAACCCTTGTTTTGCATTATAATTTTTATTTCATATTACCCTGAAGCGTATTTGTAATATTCCACTAAGAAAGAACTGTGCAACTGAGGCATGCAGACAACTGAAATATAAATGCAGCTGTGGGCTCAGTCTAAAAAGTTAATTTGATGTGACAAGTTTGATGCAAAGTCTTTGGGGTTCATTTGAATCACCTTTTTTTGTTATTGTTTTTGATTTGTTTTTGGTTTGGTTTTTTTGGAGGGGGAAGGGGGGTATTGGGTGTAACTGACCATAAATAACACCAGAAATTAAATTTTAAGTAGACAATTAATGTAATTGTTCACATTGACTTTCAAAGATATATGTTCTAGCCTCTCAACCTAAAGATGCTTCCTTTACAAGGGAGAGGTCATGAAATAGGTTAAAAAGGGGAGACACTGCATGTTTGTATTTAGCAGAGTAATGTATAACATAATTGAGTGAATTCTGTATCCCTTATCTTTCCATTCAAAAAGCATTGTGAGACTGTTGGTTTCAAATATGTTGGGCATATAACTATTCAGCACCTCTAACATTTGCTATAAAACCTCTTGAGTATTATTTCAGTTGGGTCTGATGGGAGAGGGGAAGAGAGAAAATAGTCTATTCAAGCTGTCTTAGATCCAGGGAGAATGTATGTGTTTGAAAAAGAAACAGGAAATATCTACAGTGAACCAGGTTCTTCTATTGATGTATATAATAATTCTTCAATAAAACTTAGAAACTTTGGAAAAACAAAGCAGGCAAACAGTTCTTCAGACACTATAAATTCCCAATTTAGATCTGGCCAAGGGACTGGGCTCTCCTTTCTTTACCTTAAGGTACCAAAACTGCTGACCTTATTTAAGTATCACTGATGTATTAGAAGAAAAATACAGATCATACTGAGAGACTCAAATTCTTTTACTAATATAGTCTCAGAGTCATATAATCTCAAAATTGTATACATTGAAAGTTTGAAGTCTTATGTAAATATAAATAATTAAGACTATATTATGAAAGAGTTACTCCTTCCTGATCACAACTTTTTATGCTGTTTTCTTTTTATGAAAAAGTTTATATGAAAAAGTTTGAAATGTCACCTTATAGTATTGTTTACAGTATTTATTTTACCTTATTATTTGTGTAAGAGTACACTGATCTTTTCACTATAAAACAAGTCTTTTACAGTGCTCATTAACTCTATTTTTAAGACTCCAAAGGAAGCTCATTATTCTTTATTACTGTGCCAGATAATTCAAAACTAAAAAAAAAAAACCATGAATTTTAATCTTAAAAGTGAATCAGATCTATATATATAATAATTGCATATTAGCCTAAAACATGTTTTTTCCTAAAAATATATAGTTGTGCATAAATGAAAATCAAGAAAGAACTTAAAACCTAATTACATTGTTTTCATTGAACCTTCACATGAGATCTTTGTGATCAACGCAGTCTCATTATCCCATTAACCTTTTGACTGATTCTCCAGTTAATACAAGTATCATTATATTAATTAGTCATTATCACAGCTGCAAGTACTGACCATCATGCCTGTGCTTAAGAAGATTATTCCTTAGAAGTACAGATCTAAACTGTGGAAGAGCTGTTCATTTGACCTTTAATCTCAATGGATTTAACTCCATCTATACACAACATGCTCAGCAAATGATCCTATTGCTCAAAAGGCCTCCTTTTCATGTTCCTTGCTCACCAAAATATCAACATCCAAAATCATTTAGAAAGGTACCATTCCAGTGCCAGCTTTTGGAATAGCAGCTAAGATTTCCAGTGGTTTACAGACGAAAAAGAATGATTTCCTGACAGACACTCTATCACCAGAAAAATCTACATTAGTCCTCCTTCACCTTTCCCAAATTATGTTTCTTGATTTTCTAGTCTTGCAGAAAACTTTCTTCAACATAAGTGGAATTTTGCCTCATTATGTGCTGAATTGAGCCAAACATGAAGAATCGCAGTATTTTAACTCTTGCTATGCACCTTTGGGGGATTATTTACACATTGGGATCGGTAAGGATTGTGTTGCTAAGAATATAATTTTGTTAATAATTTAGAGTAAACCAAAACCCATAAAACTGAGGAAAATGTTGGTCAAGGACCTACTAACGTGTTCAGCTTGCTAATAACTCTGCTATGTCTGCAGGAATTAAAATATTAATAAACTGCACTTCAGTCTTCTCACTAGTTTAGCCAGTAGTTGCTACCTGGATTTGAAATGACAGAAAATAATCCCAGAAGAAAAATTTGGAGTAAAATATGTTGATGCCATGTATTAGCTCAGGAACAACACTCTATGTGCAATATGCTGTGGGTCAGGAGGGGAAGAAGTTGGGGAAAAAAAGTTGAAATATATGGATAGATAAATATTATAAGCCAGCTTCCTGGAGAAACATAACAGCAGAGACAACGTGTTTATAAAACTGCAAACAATCACTAAGTGTCAAAGTAATTTAAATATTTCATACGCATATAAATGAAAGATAAGAATAACAGAAAATATTTCAGCATTCTTGAATGAGATGTCAAAATAGTCAACTTAATGAGAGTTTATGCAACTGGTTAATAACTAATAAAGCAAAGAATGATGGTAACAGCAGTGGCCATTAAACTAGGGCTAGAGTATGCCTCAGGAGAGAAATAGAGCCTCTTAATACAAAGTAAATTTGGAGAAGATTGAGGTCAAGCATGATTCTGGATAGGATTAAGTAACAACATGGAATGATAAACACTGGTTGTTTACTGCAGAAAGGGAATCTTAAGAGTCAAAGATGTATATGAATTGCAATAACATGAAAGCACTCAAAGAAAAGAAAAGGACATTAAACCTCACTGGTGATAAAGCAGACCCTTCAGCAGTGCAAAAGAACTGCTTAAAATAATTTAGGAAATAAATTGCTAGAAAAAACAGCTAGTAGAGGATACAACAGCTCTAGAGAAGGTAAAGATCTGTCTTCAGGGCACCAGCAACAAAGCAGTTAAGCATTGTCCAAGTACAGAATTAAATGAAGTGTTACCTGGAACTTGCACAGATGTAGGAAAATATAAAGATCAAGATTTCAAATCCAGGTGCCTCAAGTTAATCTACTAAAATCATAGTTGGATTTCAATATCATAAATGTGAATTTAGAAGCCTACATCAATTACAAAATCTTCAGGGAAGTGCATTCTATTAATGTTATATTCAACAAAACATTCTTAACAGAAGAAACTTACATAGCTGTTTTTCCCAATGTGTTCTCCAGGTTATTAAATTAATATCAAAAACTACTTTATCTGTGTATATATGTATATATAAACCACTTATTTTTCTGCATAACATCACAGGCGCAAAGCAAGTCCTCTGGACTATCTTTAGATTTTTTAATAGTTATTATTCGTATGGAAGCAATAAATTAATTTCTTTGTGTTTCATTATTTTTAAGGTTATTTGAAGGAGAGTAATGAAGAAAAAATTATAAATCTTTTCCTATTAAGCTGTATCACCATACAAAAAAAGTAAAACAGCAACAGACCTGCTTAACAAAGTTCAAGTTTCTTATGACTTGATAATTAGAACATTTTTCTTACCAGTCACTTGGAGAATATGAGTTTGATAGAGCTTATCATACCCATCAGCATAGCAGGTGTAATTTCCCATATGAGTTGTGGTAACCTTAGTGATGTACAAGGACCCATCATCTCCAAAATCCTACCAGGAAAGATTAAAAACAAGGTTATCATAATTAAACCCACATCTCTACAGTAACTATGCTCATCATCTTGGCAACAAAGCTGTGATGCAAATATCAGATATCACAAATATTAAACCAGAATATCTGACAGTAATCTGAAACTCAAATATTATACTTGTGAATGGTGGAGTTGTTTGATTTTGCTACATATATTGTGACTTTAAAAGAAAATACAGCTTTCATTTTAACAACTAGTTAAACTCTGCAGAAGCAGTATGTTTATTTAGCTACAACAGTTATTTGCAGAAGAAAATCTGTTGAGGATCAGATCCAACCAGAGAGAAAAACTAAATCTCTGCAAAAATTAACAAGTTAAATAACATCCTGAGGAAGTGTTGTCATCCTTTGTAATGAGCAGACATGAAAAGAAAATCCTCATTTTTCTTCAATTCTTCTCATTAGATTCAGTGATACATTACAGAAGCACTACTGCTGTAAACTGATTTCAGGGATCTGGGATTCCTGAAAGTGAATGTCTGTGGTCAAGACTGAGGCAAAGGAGGCTTTCAGTGCATCATCATCTTCTATTTCTTTTGGCACTGGGTCCCATGCCAGCTCTGCAAAAGGTCCATATTTTCCCGTCTTTCTTTTGCTGCTGATATGCTCCTGAAACTCTGTAGACCTGTCATGTCTCTCACCAGATCCAATTCTGGGATGGCTTCGTCTTTCCTTATCTGCACATTCAAAAAGAGCCTCCATGTTCTTCCTGAGTCACCTGTTGTTCCTTACACCTTTCTTCCTTTTATTTGAATTCTGTCAAGAGCTCCTTGTTCATTAATACAGACTTCTGGCTGCATTTGATTTATTGTTCATTGTGAAAGCCTGTTCTTGAGCAGGCTGAAGTCTCGTCTCCTGAAGTGCCTGGTTGTATTGCTTTTTGCCCTGCTATCTCCTCTTAGGCTCCTCAACTCTTGTCACCTCATGGTCACTGCAGCCAAGGTTGTCCTCACCTTTTGTATCTCCAACCAGTTCCTTCTTATTTGTTTCTTCACAAACTTTGTAACCTTCTCTATAAATTCCTCAAATCCATGAAGACTTTATCAAAAGCTTGCAAAACCAAAAACTTCAGCTACAATACCTAACTCAGAAAGTCTGCAAGCTGCACAGTAAAAGAACTTTGATAGAAAATATTACTATGTGCTGCCTTATTTTTACATTCTATCCTTTGGATATTATCAATGACAAAATTCTGGGCTGTATTAACCTCTGGTTCATTATGACTATTCTTGCATTCTTCCACGATCTTACCTACAACTTTCTCAATTTCTTGGAATTTATTTTTTTCAGTTCTTACTTTCCAGTCTTTGTTCTTACCCAGAGAAAATAATCTCAATGCTTTTATGCACATATTTCATTCAAGATGACTTTCACTATAACATCTTGAGTCTTTATGTAGACTGAAATTTAAACATGAAAACTGAAATCTCTACGAAATTCCCTTTAATTTCTTAGTTTTCTTTTTTTAAATTCACTCAACATGTTGTTCAAGAAACATATGTCTCATTGTATTTCTTCATCCAAAGATGTGTGGGCAACTAAATTTCACATTGCACAACTCTGTGCTTTCGATGATTCTGCTAGTTATTCACTGGGAGAGGAAAACAACCCACCTAAAAATTAACCTAGCTGGTAGTAATATCAAAAACTTGACTTTCTTTCTATATTAGCACTATGCTTTCTATATTAGCACTATATATAGCTTTCTATATTAACACTTTGGTGACACAAAAAATATTTCTATGAAATCTTCAATATACCATTACATGTTACCACTGCAAAGATGAAAAAAGGGACCCTCTTAAAGACTTCATTTTTAACTTTGATGATGCAAACCAATACCACTGGACTTCCCTTCAGAATAACCCGCCTGACTAACTTCAAAAAATGTTCTTATTGGATGTTTTGATCTTTATCTCTTTCTAAAATGCATGAAGCAGAAGATCAATTTACTTTTTCCCCCTTACTAGCAGAAAAAATGTTTTTAAAGTGTTCCTCTTCAACAAAATTATTAGTGGAAGATGAAAGAACAGCTACTCAAAAGAGCTACACTACAGGTACTTACATTTTATCTGGAAAATGGATATTGTTATTGCTTTCTAGAATTTTTTGCCTAATCTCTGCCAAAGGTATTTGTGAACAAAACAGGGCATAGGATGGAGTGTATAAAAATTCAGCTGCTACAATGCAGTGTGGAGACTAGTTTAACATTTCTTATGCTAAATTATTAGATATTGCTTTGAAATACACTTACCTGTTTTGGCCCTTTAACTGATTCACTGTGACATATATCTTTAGGTTCCATCGTGATTTTCTAAGAAGATGGGTGTCTGTGTTATGGTTCTCCCTTCTTTTTCATAGGAACCATGGATAAAACACCCCTGTGGTTATTTTACTGAGACATTAGTATTTCAGTAGAATTCATACATGATGACACTCACAGAATTAGAATTTTATGGACAGCATTTTTTGTTGGTAATAGTGAGTTTTGTCTGGTTGTTTGGTTTGAGTTTTTTTACAACTACAAAATAAATGTCCCTAGCTTATTGTTAATGTTTGTTTTGTTATGTTTGAGTTCAATGTTTGTTTTGTTAATTAAAGCAAACTACTCAATACAAAGAGAACTTAATGTTGTAAGCAACATTTGCAGAGGGATGGTGAAGTACAAACAGAGCTATTTGACACTGCATGTTGACATGTATTTAGTGTTTTATTGACTAACTCATAAGCTAAGTAATTAAAAAATCCTGTATCTATAGTGATACACACAAACATCTTTGAAACAGAGCCTTCAAACATCAACAGCAAAAAATACAGAAAAGTGGATTTTTTACCTTTTGGAAAATATATTTGATGACAGTAAAAAAAATTGCTACAAGCTCAATTTTTGTTCTCCTACTGTTCAAATAGAAATGGCAAGGTACTTCTAAAATTACATTGAGAAACTCTAATTATTTTTGTCATACATAAAAAGATAGAATGGAACAATTATTTTAACAATGATTCCACTGCAGTTCTATTCTTCTGAAGAGCCTGACATTTTACAAATCATGATATATGTTATGAATAATGAGCAAAATAATATAGAAAGAAAACTTTAATTTGATTGGGAATCTTTGCTTTGCTCTTTTACTGTTTATAAAACAGAAACTAAAGGTGATTTTTGGTTTTGAATCAACAATTATTTCCTTGGGGTTTATAACTTGCTTTCATATGCTAACGTTTTGCATATGAGAGAATTTATGAGCATTTGTTGTCACTTCTTCATTAACAGCTCTAGAAAGACTGTTTCTAGCTTTCTTTAGGAGAACATAAAATGAAAGAGACTGCTTGAATTTGTTCATCATCATAGAAGCTAGAAGTGGGTTTGGTTTGGTTTGTGGCATTTTATTGTTTTGGTTTTTTGTTTTTTGTTTTTTTACCCCAGCATTTTTTCCAATATATTGCTATTTTAAATAACTTTTTGGGGTTTTTGCCTTTGTATAAATAATAAGAAACAATAAAGAAAAGAACATAGGCTATGTGAATTCTTATTTACATTATCCTCAAACAGAAAAAAAATTAGTTTATTATTATTAAAAAATAGTCCTTAATAAATGGAATTAGCAAACACCAAATATTTTGAATTCATAGCTTTTCATATTAGCTTTATTTCTATTTGCAGTCTCTGATAAATCTATAACAAAGGAAAAAATTATATTATTTGGTCTCTTTTTTACTGATGGTTAGCAGAGTTATAACAGTTCAATTATAATAATAACAATGCACTCTAGGTGGAAGCATGTCTTTTTAAAGGAAAATCTTGATTTTCTAATGGAAAAAGGCAAAAGAACTCCACATCATCTGTCTCTGAGCTGATCAGGTAGAAAATTTGAAGCTAAGAATTAAAGTTTTGTATTGGTTTGCTGAGGGAAAGCTGTATCAATAATTGCAACCAAACAGATATTTTCAGAACAGTTGTTTGCTTGTAAAACACAGCCAATATACACACTCCCCTTTATTTCCTGTACATCCCTCCAAGCTTTCTGCATTTATTTCAGTCAACTTATGGAAGTACCAGTTATATTAATGTCACATTCTTGCTCATATTTTACATATTTTTCAGTATCTTTAACTTCCTTTGTTACAAGGACACAGAGAGTAGATAACCTTTTGAGGGTTAACTGAAAACATTTTTTAAAATAATTATTTATGTATGGTTGGTTTGCCAGATAAACTCAGCTCAAGGTTTTTGTGCTAATGTCAATGTTACAACTTCTGTTTTCCAAGTAATCAGTTTCTCTGTTCAGATTGGCAAAGCAATGCAAGTCTGCAGTTTGCTACTGACTGCCAGAAAGAAATTATATTTCACAAAGAAATCTGACAATAATTGCATTTGGCAGAAATCCAAGATATTTTTTTAAGTTTTCCTTCTAGATTAAGAGGGAAAACAAAACTACATTTCGTAAGCACAAATTTTGCATACCTTCTCTCGGTCGCATATTTTACAGCTATAACAAGAACAAATCATGAATCTAGTGTAAGTCCACTGGTTGAAGAATCAGCCTGACAGAAAATTGTAAATCATGCCAAAGCTTAAAGAAAGAAAGTACACAGTATAGTACACAGTATAAGCACTAGTATAGTATATGCAGTAGAAAGTGACTGGATCTTAAAAGAAACTCTGTTCTGAAAAATGTAACACCAGACACCAATTCGTGACTATTAATGCAGGCTAGTTTTAGTCAAAGGAAATTAATCTTCCTAAGCTTCTTTTGAAGTCATTTAAGAAAGCTCAGGGTAGCAAAATCCCTTCATGGGACCGTTCAGTGGATCTGTCATTGCTCACTGTTTTAGCTACCACCCACCTCTCTCTGCTGACCATGAAAACAAACTTCCTAGCTACAATTAGACATTCCAAGCATTTAATTGTTTCTCTTTTCTTGACACATTGGGGGAGAATAGAAACAAAAAAGTAAATAATGACTAAATTTTGTATTTCATGACAGCAAAATAGCTTCACTAGCCTTACTCTACTGATGACTGGGTAAAGCAGGGATCATTTGGTGAGTAATTCAGAACATCCAACTAAATCTTCAACGCTGAGAGAGTCTTCATGCATACCTTCCTAAGCCTGTATTACAAATGGTCAATGCAGAGGTCACCCTCTATTCTCGCTTCCTAAAATAAGACTTTGTAATGCATGAGCCCAGACTGTTATTTGAACTGAGCAGGATTTGGCTGTATTCAGCAAATCTGAGAAAAAGACTATTTCTCTGACTATAAATGAATATAATAACACTGTACCTGTTTAAATAATTAATTAGATATGTATGACTTTCCCTTTATTCTCTGGGATACAGTAAGGACTGCAATTTCACTTCATGAGGAAATAGTAACAGCTAATAAAAGGTAATATCCATTATTCTACAGAAAACATGCAACTGTTTTGTGCTTTTCAAAAACTATCAGTTGATTAAAAATTGATTTTGCTATTTTGAAATCTAATAATGTTCAAGCTTCCTAAGAACCTGAAGAAGGATGACACAATAAAGTGACATAAAACACCTCAGTGTTAGATCACCAGTGAGAATAATGACTTCATCTGATATGTAGATGTGTAAAGAGAAATGTTTTCTTGTTTATGGCAGACACTAGACATAAGAGAGAGCTCTGCCAAAGTACTACAACTCTTGAGGCTAGCCATAAAACATCACTAAGCTTTTACTTCCCCCAAAACTCTGTAACTTTACGCTATCTCACAATGAATCTGCAATAAGGACTGCTAATTTATTTAGACATTCAAAATCTCCAACTGAGTAAACGCAGTATATTTTAAATGGAAAATTCAGCATGCTCTGATACAGCTGTCTTTTTTATTGCTTTGTGTTACATAGAGATCTTCAGAATGACTCATATACCATTTAACTTTTACTCCTTTTTAACAAAACAAATTGTTACATAATCAGATTTAATCAGATAAATCTATTTGACATTAATTTCTCATATATTTTTCAAGTTAACCTCATAACCAGTGAGATGAATTTACAATAATGACCCAATTACCACAGTTTATTATCATTCCCCAAACTGTTCTTCCTTTTTTTTTTTTTAATCAGCTTTAATTGTAGATGTATTTATTACTACACTCCAGGCTAGCTCTGTAAGGAGAAACTCTCTTTGCACTATGCAGTTTGCTTGGATCATATCCCAAAGTGTATCTAAGTGTTAGGAGGCCCCAGAGATGCAAAAGTACTGATGTAATTTACCCTTTAAGGTGACTCAGTTTAGAGTTAGATTTGTGCAATGAGCTCTTAGCAAGAGCATCCCCGTGTCTATTTTCCTTCTTTAAAGACATTTTATTTGTAGAAAGAGTGCACATAAATCACTGAATACTTCCTAAATTTTCTGATTCTAAAAATATCACACTTCATAATTACACTGTGCTAAGATTCAATCTGTTTTCAAATTCTTAGATTACAAACTATTTAAAACTATTTAGTTTTAAATTTATAAAGTTTATTGGGGTTTTTGATCTTCCTATTACCTAAAACACTGGATTTCAGTTTTAGTTTCGTCAGTCTGAACCCCTTTTCTTATGTTGACAATAACTCATATCTTTGATTCCTGAACTGCACTATCGTAAATTAAAGGAACTAATTTTATTTCATAGAAACAAATTTCTCCAGATGTTTCTTTACAAACTCAAGAGAATGTCCAAAA
>VZTJ01003407.1:27163-89145 GCA_013397795.1 Orthonyx spaldingii | reverse complement strand
AAAAAAAAAAAAAAAAAAAAAAAAAAAAAAAAAAAAAAAAAGAAAACAACCTTTAAATTTTTTAATGACTCAAATTTTCATCCAATTATTATCTGGTCCATCCCATGTATTTATGACCTATCCAGGAATGAGACAGACAAGTATGTAGAGTGTCTTCAAGGTTTATGCAATCTACAAAAGCCCTGTGGGATAAATTTGGTTTGTCACAAACTCCTTTGTGTACTTTATAACTACATATGATAAAGCAAAAAACAGACAACAAAATACCTTTTCAAACATCTTTCAAATATCTTTCAGATAAAACTACCTAAACTAAAAGATAGAGATTGCTTGGGAATCTCCTACTATATGACAGCTGAAGAGGAGATATTGGGGCGGGGGGGGGGGGGGAAGAAAAAAATAAATCTAGTACCATGAAATGAGTTAAAAGTCAGAATGATTCACTTTAGGTCACTCTTAGCATGCAAGGGAGAAAAAAAGAGCATATTATAACTCAAAACAGTTTTCTTCAAGTTGATCTCTCATTTTAAACGCAGCATTAATGTATGGTCTGAAGACAAGAGTAGAAAGAAAACAGGGCTAGTCGCACATTCCTTGGATCATTAATACAATGCCACTTGTGTCAGTTTGTTATCAAGTATGTTATATAAGAAATGGGCACATATGTGCTTAGAAGATTTTGGATGTAATTCCTATATGAAACATTTTTTTCGACTATATACTTGATTATATACAACAAAGTGAGTGACATCCATTCCTTGCCATCTTTTGCTCTTTTCTTATAATATCAAAATATTGGCAGTTCAAATGCCAGCACAGCAGCTTCACTTAAAGGGTTTAGCCAAGATTGACACACTCAATACTTCTGAAACGTTTTTCTTAGAGCCTTTTAAATAAACAGCAAATTCCAGTCAACTTGAACTAAGCACTCAGTATGAGTTGGAGTAGTACAAATAGATGCTGAATTTATACTAATAAAATATTGAATGCTGAGACAAAATACATTTAATACCAATCTTAGTTATCTAAGCATCACACACACACTGCTTTTGCTCAAACCACTAATACAACAATCCATGTCCATCAGTCTAATTCTTTATCACAAGAAATCTTTACTAGGCAAGATTGATTCCTAGATATCAATGAAAGAAAAGACACTTCTGGGTCATTGGGAACAACCTTTTACTCTAACCACAAAAACTAGTTATGCAGCAAAAATTCTTAGGGTTTTGTTCTTGAGTTAGGTTTTTTTATTTGTTTTGTTTTCCCTCTCTACAGAAATGAATTGTGATACATTTTAGTATCACCTCTTTATTGTCTGGGTCTGGTTTCTGGTCAGGTAAACCATAAGCCATTGGAAGAACAGCCTGGTATAAGACAAGAAAAGTTACAGTGTTCAAAAAGTTTTCAGTAAAACAATAAAAATTTTCAGCATATGGTGGCATTGACAAACATATTTTCTAGAGCTGTACCAAGTATGACTTCCGTTCTTTAACTGACATGAAGCCAAGATGTTATGATAAGCCTACAGGTATCACATATATTGATGGCTGTTCATACACAAAGACAATAGTATAATGCTGAACTAACAAAATCTCATTATTTTCTATACATTATTAGCAATAAACTATTTCTGTTTCTTTTACATCTAGTCTGTGTTCAAGTCACAAAATGAGGTTGGAAATTCCCCATTTTAAAAAGGATTGTGAATAGTCATAAAAAATATTTTCTGGACACTATTAACAAATAAATCTTGCTGATAATTAGAAATTTTGTTCTCATTAAATGCTCATATTTGTTATACATAACAAGTTTACTATATCCTGCTACTTGCAGGCAAATTGTATGCTATTTAAAAGCAAAGTGCCTAATTGTAGTACATGGTTTCCTGTGCACTACAATAGTTCTAAAAAAAAATTGAAGGAAAGTATTTTCAATTGCACAGTTAAAAATAAGACCTTAAACTCCAGTTAAACAAAATGCTTATATAAAAATTTATATGCAAATGAGATTATCACACTGAGTCATGACCATATTCCTGTGCTCTCTTTAAATTGAGCAACAGGTTCTCTTTTCTCAGAGACATCCATTACTTCAATTTTACTACTGCTCTGCCAATCACTATAAGCAGTTCTCTTCTGTTGTAACAATAGCTAAAACTTTGTTAACACACTTCAAGCTTCTACAAGATGTAACAAAATAATTTTACTTCTCAGTACACCATTATTGTCAATATTTTTCTCCTGTAATTAATTTTTGCTTTTCTAAGTACTGCTTTTTGTAATGGGCCCAAAACTTTTTAGAAGTGCAAGTCCTTTAGGAAACATGATGCTATATACACTATATTTTCTTTTTTCACCCTTGTTCTTTGCTTTTATTTTAAACAATGAGACAGCACTATACGTTGGAAAGATTCTATGCTACTGTCACCATATAAAACTGTATTACTGAAATATCATAATATGATCTTTTTCTTATATACAGTGCTGTCTTACCTTGGAAGACTGAAATGTACAGAAGTTCTTTTTCTGTAGCTGATCGCTCTAGCTAACCTTTGGTTTCAATTATATTTTACTCCAATTATAGCTCTAGCATTAGCTGTTGCCAACTGATCATAGAATCCATGTCAGAAATAAGGTCTCTATTAACAGAGGGGTGGGAGAAAAGGCAGCTTTTTCTTCCCTGCCTTCCTTTTGAAATGTTAATTGTTCAATAATCACAGGTTAAACTTCAAAGCCTTTTTCATGAATGAATTTCTTGTCTGATGCTAAAAGTAATGTATATCATGTTACAAACGTGAAGGCAAAACAGGATTTCAGTCACCTTTCATTCACTATAAGTTACAATAGTAGGAACTTCTCAGAATTCATAACACTTGCCAAATTGCTACACAATTTTAAGTATCTTGTAGACAAAAGTTGCATGGCATTGATATTTTACTGTGCCAGAGTATGGCAATTCCATTTTATTTCTCATTAACACAAACAGGTCTGTAAAGACAGCCTTTTGCCTGAAAGGAGCACAAGTTCTCCCAAGGAAAACATGGCCTCCTTCCAAATAAGAGAACAGTTTGAAATAAAATGCTTAAAAATTGTTGCTATTAAAATTCTTAGGAGTAAATGGATACACAAATCTGCTTTTAAACCAGACATGATAACATATTTCAGATGAGAGTGATAAGAATGTTTTCTTTTATTAAGGTACTCTGAAATTTATTTTCCATGTAAAAAAATTTATTCTTTTTCCTCTTCAAGACTTCAATTAAGTATCCACATGCAAATACTTATCATTTGAAAATATTAATATATTTCCCTTAGAAATTTCTAGAAGAAAAATATTCATCAGCAAAACCAAAACATATTTAGTAGGCACTTTTGAGTAACTGTCTAAAAATCCAATCACTTCTATCTCATTTTACCCATAAGTGTAATAAAGAATGCAGATTCAGTGATCCTCTCTAAATTCACCCAAATTTTCCTTACTCAAAGACAAATTTTTATACCAAACCAAATTAGGTATTATTTAGAAGCACTGTTTCAACTTCCCGACTTCTGGTTGTAGTTGTAAGCCAGGCATACATGAAAGGAGAATCAGATGGGCATCACTGATAGATGTGTTTCCCAAACCATACTAAATCAGGAAACCTTTTAGTTTATTTTCTCTCTCTTTTTGAATAGATCAATGAAAACACTCTGCCATGGGTACAAAGGCTCTTGTATATACATAAACAGAAAAAGTTTGGAATGTAAACTTTTGAAAAGCAAGCTCTAGATTATAAAGACAGCTATGTAAGAATGGTATAAAAAAGAAAAAAAAAGAAAGGAAGAATACACATGAAGGTGATAAAATTAACAGGTGAAAGAGAAATCAGTCTTAGCTAAAGTAGGGCTAATTAAATTTAGATATGAATGGACACATGGTGTCAGGTATATGAGTAGATACATCACTGACCAGTTTGATTCAGAGAAATCTTAATATCATCATTTGAAAACCATGGCAGATATATCATTTTCTGTTGTTATCCAGTCAGAGTTCACAAACTGACCAGATCTGGTCTAGATAAACAACTTGCTTCATGTTCACCCTTGCAAGTAGTGGTACCAATTGTTTTTCAGATGGGTATCAATTTTCTTTCTGACTCAGTACTGAGTAAATACCTTTGTACACTTCTGTAGTATTTTATTTTAATTATTATTGGTTTTGAAAATATGTAAATGCCAGTTGAGCCAAGTTCCCAATAGGTAATTACGTCCTACTTATCCTAATTTTTCCTTCTGGAAAGGTTTCTCTTTTTTCTTTTTGTATTTAAGCAATAGTACCTCTCTGTTCAATGAAACAGACTCCTGGATATCAAAGCACTTTTATTGCTGGAGATATGGCCCTCCTATTTAATATACTATAGCAATGATTGGAAAGTCAGGACTGTGAGCCACAGGAGGCCATTATTAACAAAGCATCTTTCTCATGATCTTAAGAAGCAGTGACCTTTACTGCTAGCTATAGTGTAGTCTGGGTTGCTCTTTCAAGACTTTTCTAAAATAATAACCTGAAAAGCTTAGTATTCTTTTTGTGTACTATAAAACCCTTTCACCTAATTCTTCTGAAAGCTGTGAAAAGCATTAAGGCTTTAAGTAGGATAGCAAAACTACTGCAAAATGACCTGGACAAGTTGGAGAAGTAAATATGTAACTAGCAACAAAATTATTCAGAAACGATACTGTTTTTCACCCAGTTGATGGAATGTATATAGCAGAAGAAGGGAGAAGAGTAAATCTATAATCATACATAAAAATCAAACTTCAATTTTTTGATTAACTAATCAGAAATTAAGAGCACAAACTGAATTTGCTAGTAACAGCAACATTGAATGCAAACAATCTGCGTCTCTATATACATCTACAGAAAAGAACAGAGAAAATAGTGAATTTCAACTGAAAAGAAAAGGTTGAGGAAGAAAGATATGAGAGTGAAAAAAAGATGCTTAAAAATTTTAGAAGTCACCTTATAACACAAAATATAAAACAGTTTTCTACTAATTTTAAAATACAGGCAAGACTGGCAAGAGTGGAAAAAAGTGTGATTAAAATTCTGGTGCCTGAAAAAAGAGGAGTAGGAGTTACTCTTAAACTCAAGCCCCAAATGCACTTGATAGACACCTGGATGCACAGCTATCCTGTACCACCTGGATTAGATTTGGGATATTTCTAACTGAGCACACTGGTCTAAGGTGCAGGATAGTACTCCCAAATTTGCCCAAATTCCGTCTTTCATTACCCATTATTGGGAAAGACATGGCAGAAACTAAATTCTCCTGAAAAAAAAGATGAGAATTGATGTGTAATACATGTGATTATTATACAGTGGGGAAAAATATAGCTTTGGGACTTAAAACATCTTTTACACCTTTTATACTTATCACACAACACCAATGGGCCTTGGAAAATTTTACATAGCAGGTACATGCCCTCAAGTAATTGAGCCAGGTATCCGTTCAGAGAGTTGAACTTGCAAGACCAATAAGTGTCAAAAATGGCTTTACAAAATCAGTTGGCATTAGATATGTTATTATTAAAAGAAAAAGGGATACATGGAATGTTAAATCTTACCTAAACTGAATGTCATATTACCATTCACAATGCAACATCATAAGCTGAAGAAGCCCAAGCCAAAATGAAAGAAATCACAGGTCAAATATCAGAGCTTTTCCAATCACTCCAAACCCAAGGCTGGTTTTCTGGCTCATGTCCATATTCTAATCCTTGTGACTCATGGAGGGTTGAGGGGGCAATGTCTATAATGAGGATTGGGTTGATGATTGCAACTGGAGTTACATTTGTAATGATTGGGATAGCTATTGCACACTGTATAATTGCTTTTGTCATTTTCCTGCTGTTTCTGTCTTTTGTCCTCTGACTTTTCTACAAACACATTAGCCCTATGGACAACCTGTGAAATGAGAAAAAGGTCCCTGGAAGACAGTGTTTGAGCCACCGGGCGATTGTAAGAGACTTAAAGACCACAATTGCCTCAAACATTGTCAAGGCCACAGAAGAGACTTGTCGTAAGGTAAGTCGCCAGAGTGTGAACTTAAGATAAGCATAGAAGACAGGAATTTGCAACAGGAAGGACCTTATTCCAGGCCTACAGGAGCTGAAGTTTGGCTAACACATCCTGATTAATGCATCCAGACAAAAATTCCCACTGTGGCAAACAGTGGGAAAATAAACAACTGCTTTTACACATGCCACCCTAAGTTACAGGAACATCTGTGACCACTCATGGGTACCTACAACTGGGAATGTATAAAAGTGGTACCTCCAGAATGACTCCGGGACCCCCACTACTGAGAAGAGCAGGATGAAGAAAGACCAATGGGATGCCTCTGGATCCACCGTGTGGTTATTATTTTCTGCTTGATCTCGCTCTCCTTCTCTCACCTCCTGCTCCTTCCTGTTTGTTTCTATCTCTGTACCTCACATTTACTGTTAAATAAAATCTATACTACTGACTTCAGCATATGGTCTCATTTGCACCTTATTTCAAGCAGAGGCATCTTTCAACAATCAGAACAAGTGGAGTAGGAAAAAAAAAAAAAAAAACAAACCAAAAATGGTATTGAACACATGAAATAGAAAAGATAATAATACATCCTACTTAAAAGAAAAACTGTATAGCAGAAAAGGCAATTCAATATAGATAAAAATAGAAACATGCTGACTTTGATGAGTCACTGTTAATCAAATCCAACCACCTCATTAGAAAAATCAGTAGAAAATATCTGAGAGAGATAAAACAGATATGTTTAAGAGGTGCCATAAGCATAATGTACAAGCAAAACCTGCAACTAGGCTTTTAAAATGAACCTCATAAATATATGAAGTTATATAACTTCATATATATGTATATCCTGGTTGTAACACACAATACCACATAGAAGACCACACACGGAAATTCCTGTACTACAATTTACTAATTAAAGCTCAAAATAAACTGATCAGGATCCAGATTTTGTATTGAACAAGACTGCAAGCTTTTTACCTATGGTACTATGATGGAACAGTTTTATTTGTTCATTGTTGGACTATGAGTTACTGACTTCCAAAAAGGAAGAGTTTAGGAGCATAACCTCTGAAGGAAATAGGTTCTGGTACTCCCTTCACATCACAGGACTGAAGCAAGCAATAACATGGCCCACGGCAAAACTTTAGGGAGGCGGAAAACCTCCTCAGGAATGAAAAAAGAGCATGCAGAGCTTGCCACAGCAAATCTGAAAGTCACTGCATTGACTAGAGCAGGCATTCCCTCTTTTAGGATGTTTGAGAATAAAGAAATCAGTTTACATGAATTTTAAATATCTTTTTATCAAGGTTTAGGAATGGTATTCCCTAAATTAATGTTCCCACTGAAACCATGCCATACCATGTAGCGTTTGATCACGCCCCCTCCCCCTGCAGCAGGCTGAGGAGGAGAACTTGAGGTACAAGAGGGAAACATCATGGGTTGAACTAAGAACAATTTACGGCAAATAGCAATGAAATAAGACAACAAACAGTAACAGCAGCAATACTAATGACAGATTATACAAGAAGAAAAGAAGCAAACGATTCATACAGGATTGCTCACCTGCACCCACAGAAACCCCCAAAACACCTGACTGTTCCCTTTGCCACACTACTCAGCGCAGAAGGGAACCCTTCCCCCATTCCCAAAAAGTGACATGACGTGGTATAGAATACCCTCTAGGTCCTAGACATGCTTCCTCCTGGCTACTGCAAAAATTTACCACGTTGGACCAGAACCAGGACACTATTCTGTTTTGACTATTAATTTTCACTTTTTTTTAATTTAAGTGCTCTAGTTTACATCCTATTTTTTTAAAATTTTTTTACTTTTAAGAGTTGTTTTATCTGATTTGGGGAGCAGATAAAGATTGAAGAATATTTTCCTGACATTTATGGTTCACCCAGGATTCTGTCAGAAGCACAAACAAACAGGCACACACACATAAATTCTTCGCAGAGTAGGTACTAATATTTCTAACCATTACATTAATGTCATAACTGTGTTGTATTAAGAACAATTCAACAATGCAAAAGAGAAGCTTGTATGTAGGTCCATACTAACTCATGTGAGAAAAAAATGTGGAGAGGAATAATTCATGAGCTTCTCCTGAGATTTTTCTTAAGAATAATAAAAGGAGGAACAAAGGATGAGAAGCTGGAGGAAAAAGAAGAGGTGAGATGTCTGGAGTCCTTTCTAGGAGAGGTGCTTAGAACCTGGAATCTGGACAATCTGGACAATCTGGAAACATTTCTGTCATCAGTTGCTGATCAGAACTCTACAGAATGGAAGCTATCATGTTCTTTAAAGAATGTTAGCTTTTAGTGTCATTCTCCATTACAGTGTTTTGGGTTGTGTTTTGTCTTGGTGAGTGAAAGGCAAATATGTCAAGAAGAAAATGCCAACTGTCACCAAAAAAGTGACAGTTGTAATGTGCAAATGAATTTTAACAAGAAAAACAAATGAGAAGTTTTGAGAAAAAGATAACCTATACATAACTTCAAAAACCCCAAAATGGATATATTACGTGCTTTCCATGAAGGCAGCCTAAAGAAAGATATTATGAGCTTGTACCAAAAAGAAAAATTGAACTACACTATTTTGAAAAGTTACTGTTAAGGCTTTGCATGTGGGCAAATCATCTCAGTAGATCTTCAAAAAATGTAAGAAAAAGGGCCAAAATCTTGTAAGAAAAGTGTGATTGCCCACATGTGTAGGAAAGAACCTGAAGGCAAAGCTGGAATAAAATATCAGAAAAACAATAAAGTAAAATAACTTATGAAGACTTAAAAAAGTGAATGAATTAATACTAACAAAGCAGTATTTATTGCATTTGGGAAATACAACTGCTACTTTTCATAAATGAGAATTATTATCTCTAATGAATAGTAAGTTAGATAAAAAACAAGAGCAAAGTGGAAAGGCAAATATAAAATTTAAGATGCAGGATAACAGCAAGGAAAAGAAAGCCTTTCTATATGTGTACTGAGATATCAGCAAAATGCCCTGTGATATCAGTTCTGTAGTGAGTCACAGCACAATTATATTACAATTTAAGTAAAATTTGCAGAGGCATATAATTTTTCATAATTTCACTCAGATGGATGCTAATTATCTCTGCCTCCCATCAGTTTCAGTAAGAGAAGAATTAGTAGCAAGATGCAGTACTTCCACAAATAGTAGTTATAAGTACCACAAGAAGAGTTGAGGAGTACTAAGGACTTTTAAAATTATCAACTGGATATTATCAGTAATGTTATTAACACATGCTTCACAGAACATTTTTAAATGCACTACTGAAATAAGAATTTCTGTTATCATCCTTTGAAAGTCAAACAGTATTTCTTAATATTTGTTTAAAATGTCTTATAGTATACAAGACATTAGTCATTATCAAGACTCATTTTTACCTACTCCACAGTTGACAGCTTTAGAGATATATCTTGTACACTTTCAGTAGAGGAGTATTAAAAAAAAAAAACAAAACAAACAAAAACAAACATAAATTGAACTATCAGTTCCAGTTTAGACCTCAACTCCTTTCCTTCTTGTTGCATTTCTCCAGTTGACAAAACACTAGGATGTTACACTGTTCTGAGTTTCTCCATCCTCAAATCAAATAGCTTAATACATATCGAGAACTGGATAGTATAAAAGCTTAATTTCTAAGTATGAGCACTTGCTGTGATTTACAAAATCACCTTGACACTACTGCTTAGTCTGACTAGTCTCCTATATATTTGCTGACTTCCAGTTATCTTGATCTTTGATGCATTTTACTGAAAAAAACCCCAAACCATAACTATCTTCATAGGTGTTTGCTTTGTTATTTTCAGAAAATGTACTGCTCTTTACACAACATTATTAGTCTTGAGATGCACAGATGTGGTTCTTGTATAACTGAGAAGATTAAGAATTCCCAGAGTTAGGCAAACATCATTGGAGTTTATAATATAGTAAAACCTAGACTACACTGCCTCTGGGGACATCTTATATTATACATTGAGTATAGAATATAGAAATAAATAGAGAGAGATCAAATCTGTGAAAACAGTGAAACATAAAATAAATTTTGAAGAAAAGAAGGTCTGGGGATGAATCTAGCTCAGTGTCTTTCTGTCCATTCTTTTGTTGTTTCTTTTTTAAATCCAGACATCATTCATTCTTTCTTCCTCCCTATTTTACTTTATTTGCAAAGACAGATTAATATCCCACATATATATAAAATTGAGCTCTATTAATTTTAGTGCCTCACTCCATGGATATTGAATCTGACCTTCTCTCTGTATTTGAATCGTAACTAAACTGTTAATATTAAGGGACTAAACTGTATCATAATTTTTGCTTAAAAAGACTTCCAAACATTCCTGATTGTTTATAATTTTCTTAAGCTAACAAATAAATGATGAATACAGTCATCTTCAGAATTATGCACTCCTGTGACTGGAAGGTTTTACTCCTTCAAAAATTCTTACTTTACCAGCACATGAAATGAAGACACCAACATAATAATCCTAGCATTCAAGTAACATTTTGCAGACCTCTATTGTAATGTTTATGAGTTGTTAACCCAGTACACTCTCACACATTCCTCCTCTCCTGTTAAATATAAATGAACCTGGCCAATTCTATTCAATTTCAACTTTTCTTTGAACGTCTGATCACCACTGCAATCTCACTTCAAAGTGGGCATCTCATGAGTTTTCAAAATTACACACTTCTGGCTGTGATAAGTACTTCAGAAATGTGCTCTGGCTAATAGCCAAGCTCCCATCCAGCTGCTCATTCCTCCTCCACTACCCACAGCAGGACAGGGGCAGAAAATAAGAGGAACATGAATGAGAAAGCTCATGGGTTCAGATAAACACTGGGGGATTGCTTAACAATTACCATGGTGGGCAAAACACCCTTGATCTTGGGAAATTCAGAAATTTAGAGAATTGCCTCCTTTGACCTGCTGGCCACTCCTCTTTTGATGCAGCCCAGGATGCAGTTGGCCTTCTGGGCTGTAAGCACACACTGTTGGCTCATGTCCAGCTCTCATCCACAAAAATCCTCAAGTCTTTCTCATCTGCTTTCAATGACTTCTCCCAGTCTGTACTTGTGTCTGGGATTGCCCTGACCCAGGTGCAGCACTGTGCACTTGGACACGTTGAACTTCATGAGGTTCCTCCAGGTCCCCTTCTCAGATTTGTCGAGGTCACCCTGGATGGCATCCCCTCTTTCAGGTGTGTCTAATGCACCACTCACCTTCACATCATCCGCAAACTTGCTGAGGTTGCACATGATCTCAGTGTCAATGACAGCGAAGTTGCAGAGCACCAGTCCCAAGATAGATCCCTGAGACATCTCTTGTCACTGGCCTCCACTTAGACACAATGACACAGAGCTGTTGATCAGAACCTCTGACTGTATGCACACATCCATCCATGTCTTTTTTGGAAATCAGGATGTTGCATGGGACCGTACTGAAGACCATGCAGAAGTCTAGAAGGTAACACCTGTTGATCTTCCCTTGTCAACAATTGCCATCACTGGACTATAGAAGGTCACCAGACTGGTCAGGCAACTGGTCAAGTCCTTCAAGATAAACCTGCTCCAATATGGATGTTTTAGATATCTGCTTCACCAAGGAGCACCTTCTGCTCCTCCAGCCTTAGACTTATGTCTGCTGTTTCTTGCTCTTTTTTGTTTTCTAATCTCGCTCAATCTCTCTCTCTCTCTCTCTCTCTGATGTTTTATGACTTTTTTTGAATGTTCTTTCAGAGGTGCCACAAGTGTGTCTGAGAGCATGCCCTGCCAATGGTTCATTGGGACTGGCTGCATACAGCACGGGACAACCTCTGTCCTTTTCCCTGAGAGTCCACACCCGTGGCCCCTGCTGACAATTCCTGGGCAACTGTACCCAGCACAAGAACTTTCTCTGCTTGGTTTTTGTTGTTTTGTTTTTTGTTTGGCTTTTTTCATATTCAAAATGTATGTATCAAGCTTAGAAAACACTTGCTCTTTTCGTGTCTGCAAAAAAAAGCCAACTGAACCCTTCAGTCTGAAGCTGAGCTGTTAGCTTCATCATTTCCATTCATCATTTCCCTTTTATTTCTGTGTGTACAGATGCATCTTCTTGTTTCTATCTACAGCTCATGCCAGCTATTACATAGAATTGATTAGTAAGAACTCCAAATAATGGTTTTGAACATCATGAATATTTACAGAAAGATAACAAATATTGCAGACAGGACCTTGTGAACATGGACAAGACACTTTTTAATGTCAGTCGTATGATTAATATCAAACTAACAAAGGCAATTATCTGGCAGAGAACATTTCAGATGATGTTGGGTTTATCCTAACCCTCTCAAATGACTTAAAGCCATCACTCAAGCAAGATGAGCTTTTGAGCTTCAAAACTGTCCCTTATTTTACAAAGTACCACTGTGAGGAAGCTCAGTTTACTAACAGAACTAACAAAACCAGAAATAAAAGAGAGATGATGTGTGGGAACAATTTCTACCTTAAAAATAAAACACTCATTAAAAAAAGAAATAAAAATAGACAAACTAGATTTCTGATTGTAGCAATATTTCACACACATAACTGTTCGGGTGATTTCAGACTCGCTTGGGCTAGACAGATTTGGGCTAATTCCCAAAGTAACAATTTGTACACATTTAGAACTTTGCTAATATAAAATGGCCAAAACAAAGAAAACAAACCCAGAAGCATACAAAATACAGATGAAGGTCTATTTTTAGTTTTGTCAGAAGATGTAATTCTAATCCTCATTTTCTATTTTCCTCTGTATTTTTAGGTCATGACAATGTTAGGTGGCAAACACTTGCCATCCCAAAAAAAGATTTATAAATTACACTAATGTTCCATTTCTATTCTTTGAGAGGTACCATATACACTGCTGAATATTTGGAGGAATGGGCAAAGCAACCAATTTTATTATGGTATACTTCTTTTTGAAAAAAATATATTTTTACTGAACTATTATAAAAGAAGATTATTATTATGACCTGTTTGTACTAAGTCAGTATGTAATTCTTAAAATGTTCATGTCATGGATTTCTCTTTTCTTTTAAATATTTGAAGATTGTACAATCCTGAATGTATAATGCTGACTGTATTTTGAGCTGCAGTTTAGTCCTCATGTGCTTTTATTGCTATATTTATTTTTTAAATGACTGGTCTGTGAAACATATTCTCTATATTTAACATGGAGTCACATACAGAGCAAATAAAAACAGAGTTTGTTGCATATCATTTCCATTTCTTTTCTTTGAAACATCAGGGGTATCCAGCTTGTTATACATCACTTTTCTATTATTTATGAGAGGTTTAGATAAAAAGCTGTTAAATAGAACTTTATGTTACTTACACTGATATCTTCCAAATCCAAGCTGTTAAGAATGACGTTGTTCCTCTTCCAGATGATGGGAGGTCTCAGGGTTCCCTGGATGGCACAACTTAAGACAGCACTCTGCCCCACTGTTGCTGCAGCGGTGCTTATTTTTTGATCTTCAGGCAGAGTTAGCTGAACTACACCTGCAAAAAACATATTGTTTGTAAGATCAATTAGCAGGCAGCTTCATGAGCTTAGTTAGCATGAACTTTTTGTATATTGGTAATTTAAGTATTTTAACTGGAACAAAAGTAAAAAGAACTTCAAAACTCCCAGTAAGCTCAGAGTATTTCGGATAAAGGTCAGCGTGACATTTCAATTAAATTGACTGACAAGTATCAGCCTGTAAGAAGCAGCATTTAACATGAAAGTGAGTTCCAGAGGTAAGACTAACACACATGACTGCGCATCCAGACACCGAAGTTACCTGACAGTTAGGGCAGGTGCAGTGGACTGGTCAGAACCTTTAGTCTATTTTTTTCAGGCTAACTAACTGTTCATCATTAGTCAATGTTTAAAAAAATTTTTTACAAATTTAGACATATGTGATAGGAGTGCAGACCTTGAATATTTCTCTGTTCATCTATGTACTAAATAGCTCCAATATTAACAGAAGGCCAATTCACTTCTATGTCCCAGAACTCATTTGGGTAAAAATGCATAAAAAAGGAGTGATACACATCAAACTGATGAAACTGATGACACTGCATACTCTTCCCTCTTGTGTAAGTGCCTTAAGTTACAGGCTGATCAGCTGAGAGCTAGCTTTTCACTTGTGGTGAGCCTAACTAAACATAACCTATTAAAATTCTATATTTGTAAGGATTTTGTCATATTAGACAAAAGAACTCTCTAAGAACTGCAGATCATCCAAATAAAAATTTTTTCACTCAGCTCCTAAAGAATGGCTCTTTTTTTCCCATCTTTATCTTTTATTCTTCAAGTAAACTACAAAAGGCATCATGTGTCTATTCTCTTTTAATTATGAAAGTACTTTCATATAAGTGTATTCATTAACTCTTTCATTACAGGAAAGAAGGAATCTGTAAGGAAACTAAGATCTTCTATATGTTCCTTTTAGCCTCATAAAAGCAATACTTTACAATTAACACTTCCCCTGCCCTCCTTCCACCCTCACCTCAAAGTGCAAGCATTAGAAAAGCATGTTAGTATTCTCAGAAAATTAAGATCAATAATTAATTCTTTAAAAATGTGATTAAAAATAATAATTTTATACTTATTTCCAAAGAGGGCCCCTCCAATTCTTTCCTGTTTCAGAAGGAATGCACTCTATGGCTGTGCACTCTATGGCATTTGATGTGAGTGATAGTGCCCACCAGGCATGCCCAAATGAGACTGACCTTTTTTAACTAGATGCATTACCTGGCACAGTGCTTTACACTAAGGAAAAGGAAATGTACCAATTAAATTGACTCTTCTGCTGTTTACTGTACTTTTAAAAATCTACTGCATTCTCAGAAGCACTTCATTTTCTGTTACAGGAGACGGTTCTTCAGTGACACTACCTTGCAGACTTACCGAGACATAACTGCATGGCTACTGAATGATTCAAAACTTCTAGTAGACAACTAATAGTACACATATTTTGCTTCTTTAATGAGATCACTATGCAAAGATCTCAAAAGTGAGATAAGTAGCCTGATATTTCATTTATAAATTTATAGTATCTGTATTTTTCAAAGTCGCTATTCAATTTAGGAAAGGCACGAAGCAGGAATCATGAAATCAGCTGGTGTTATAGGGCTATCTATGAAAACTGCTAACCTTCACAAGATAAACTGACACAGGCAATTTAAATTCTACAAGACTTCAAAGTCTTTTTTTTCAATTAACTTCAGTATTACTATGGATGCCTACATAAACAAGGTCAGTCACTATTGCAGCCATTTATAATTTTTCATTAGAGGATGACACTAGAAAAGAGAGCATCTATCAAATATAAAACTTAACATTTCCTACATTAGCAAAGATGATATCCTGAAATAAACATTAAGAGACTACTCTATCATTTTGTTGACACTAAGGGCTCAAATGCTTTTTTTTTAAACTGCCTTGGTTTTAATAGTAATGATAACCTTATCATAAATAGTAATTGAGATAATGATGATGATAATAATAATAATGTAGGATGATAACACTAATTTTGCCAGAGAAACTCCCTAAGAATTTCTGAAAAAAAATTCAGTCTTCAATACAGTATATTGATATGCCACTTTCAATTTTTATCTCATGAGTATATTGTAACAAAAGAGCCAAATGCAGAATTTCAAAAAATGAGGACACAGTTATACTACCTGGAACTAGTTAATGCACTGATGTTACATATTTCTTTAAAGTTATGAAAAAAACCCCTATTCTAATAAATACTCTAGAATCACTGCTTTCCTGCAAAATACTGAATAATTATCTAACAATCTTCATATACTATACAATTATGTATACTTATTATTTAATAGGAAAAAAGTTATCTAAGTTACATTATAGTTTTTCTTATTTTCTTGAGAGAAAACTATTGCATATGTTTTCTCCTTATTGGGGGAAAAAAAAGTTACCACCCAACCCAAAAAGCCCCAAGCTTACAGGGCAGTACCTGGTGCAGAATCTTTGGCTGCTGACTCCCTGAAAACTCTTGTCCATTAACTGTCTGCAACCACAGTGAAAGAAGCAAACACTGCTGAGGGTGGAAGGGTGTGGTGTGTGCAAAAAGCTGTCAGGTGCACAGAGTACCACTTGCCTCAGGGTTCAAGGACCATGACATTCCTTTGGAAATATAAACACAGGCCCATGAATTAAATGATGCATTTACCATCTCTTATTTTCTCCTTGAAAGAAATAAACCTGCTTCTGAGAACAAATACTTTTTAGACAGATACTGATGTCATGTCACTAAGAGATATTCCTGACTAAGATGACTCCTAGCTTTCCCTCCATGTTGCCTTTGCAGATCAATAATAATTGTTTGAATTTTAGTCACACACATTTTGATCATTTACTGTTAAATGAAAAAGCAGATTAAAGGTTTAGAAAAAATTGGAAGCGAAATGAATTCTGTTTACTGACACCATCATCAAGCAAAAAAGTAAAAGCTGGTATTGCTGGTTACAGAGCAGTAATATTGTAAGTAGCCAGTAGAGACTACCTTTTATAGCTTGCTATTTTTAGAAGCATGGATCCTCTACTATGGTGTACCTTATTAATGAGTGTGTTTGTAACTCCTCCAGATGCAATATCAACCTGACACGCATCCCTGGTTCTTAATTATAAAAGTTACTGCATACACTCTTTCAGATAAATGGGAGAAATGCAAACAAAAAACACCAAAACAACTCAAACATTCAAGTAAAAGATAGAAGTATAGTTAGGAGACAAAGACAACAGAAAACTGTGTCAAAATATCTGGTGGGAAATAAAATAAAGCTATTATAAAATAGGACAAAGGGAGTAAAAGCAGAGTAAATATTTTAGAATTTTAACACTGACCAGGAAAAAGGAACTCTTACTGAAGAGGCTCAAAAATATCAAAGATTTTAAACAACAAAGCAAACCAAAACCAACCAACCCTAAACAAGTAAGTCAAATAAAAACTAATCATTCAAATATAAGACATTCCTGTACTGGTTGAGGAATGTGTATTAGAAGGTTGAAAGGGTTTGATAAATTCCCTGGCTGCTGAAGCCATTCTGCAAACTCCCCTACCCTTCATCCTGCTTTATGGTTCTGAGCAAAGTTCTCCTGGCTCCTGCCACCTTGTTTTTGTTACTGAAGTTATCACCGTTATTTGATCCAACTTGCATTTCTCCTTCTTGAAAACACTTTAAAGAAAACTTTACACAATATTTAAGATTAATAAAGTGGAATATATCAACTAATCCATATCTTTTTCCTGAAGGACTTCAGTCAATATGTCTGCAGAATGCAATAGCCATTTTCACACAGATCTCATCTGGCTCCTCCCAGTTGCCCTGTAAAGGACAGGTCCACAAAACTTTCTTCTACTCTGCTCTTTTGTCGTGGGTTGACCCTGGCTAGGTGCCAGGTACCCACTCAGTTGCTCTATCCCTCCCTTTCCCACTGGGGCAGGGGAGAGAATAATATGGAGGGAAAAACAACTAGAAGGGTAAGATAAGGCAGTTTATTACAGCAAAGAAGAAGAAGCAAGCAAAAGTCTGCGCGCGCAAGAGCTAAAGAGGAAAAAAACAATCAATCTCTACTTCCCATCAGCAGCGATGTTCGGACACTTCCTGGGAAGCAGGGCTTCAGCACGCGTAATGGTTCTTCTGGGAGGCACACAGTGAAGACTCCATGAATGCCCCCCCTTCCTCCTCTCTTCCTCAGCTTTTATATCTGAGCTGACATCATATGGTATGGAATATCCCTTTGGCTGATTTGGGTCAGCCGGCCTGCTTGTGTCCCCTCCCAGGATCTCACCCAGCCCCGTCCCCTTTGGTGGGGGAAGGAATGTCAGAGGGACAGCACTGCTTGGCAGTAGCCAAAACACTGGTCTGTTATCAACACCAGCTACCAATGCAAAGCACAGCACTGTAAGGGCTGTGAGCTTTACCTCAGTCAGACCCAATACATCTTTCCAGTAGGTTACTTTTCAGCCTAAAGTATAATTTCTTACTACTAACCAAGTATAAAAACTTGTACTGTGTAACATTAATTTGCATATTACTTTTAGTGTGCCAGACTTTAAGGTTATCCAATTCCAATCTTTAAATAAGTTTGCTTCCCAGGTGGTCTTTGGAGAGCTTCAATAATAACTTCTTCTCAAAGTGGTATTTTCCCATTTCATTGAACCCATATCATTTCCCTTTCATCCAGGTCCTTATTCATTTTATCACTACTAACTCCCAGGATTTTAGTTGACTAAACAGATTCTAATATGTAAACATCCCAAATGCTTTACTGAAAATTATGAAAGCACTTTTTTTTTCATTGCTTCTCTTTAGTTATCTAGAATCTATGCTGTAGACCTATTTTTGCTTGTCCTTCAGTTAAAATTAGATAAAATTATGAATAGTTTTTCTATTATAATTTTCTAAGTACTTTCTAATATATACATTTCTGGTATCTTTCAAAAATATCTTATGAACTTCCTGAAACGAAATGCAAAATGACATCACTCCAACTGAATCAAGAAATACTGCAAATGATGATCAATTAGATTAGAATGTAAGTGCTTGAATTTTCTCAGTTTGACCAAAATGGAGTAATTAAATTGAGAAAGGTGGGAAAAAGGAGTTTTCTAAGTTGATGTGTGGCAAAAATATTCCAACAGCAATATGGATAAACAAATAATGGAACCTTATATTAAGCATTGTTTTTTTCAAGAATCATACATCTTGGGTTGCCCTTCTCAGTATGAGTACGCTTTGTTAACATTCTTGTAAGTCAACAGGTAAAATGCCATCATTGCACTTTTAAAACCAAGCGGAGCGGTAGGGCTCTGTTAGGGAAAAAAAGACAGTGACAGCTGTACAGTGCTTTGAGCAACAATTCTGCTTTCTTAATCCTAACTACACTGGGTCGCTGTGCATTACATGGAACAGTTTGATGCTCTAAATTTAGCACATTTAGGGAGTGAGTTGTTATACTTGGGTTTCAGTTTTCTGAAGAAGTTAAAGAATAAATAGTAAAAGCGTAGCTATTTCAGTTCCTTCCCTATACATGAAAAAATCCAATCTCCAACTCCTTTGATGGCCCAAAATATCCTGTAGGGAACTGTACTTGTGGTCTTAGAATACCAAATCAGGCTACTAGGAAGAGAAACACTGAAGTATATTAAATTTATTGAGGCTAAGTAGTTCCTTACTGTCTCTTAGGATGAGTAAAGAAAAATCACAATATCACTCTGCATAAAAGGTTTTAAAAGCTAAAAGGTATGAGAAGATGTTATATTTGTAGTCTGTGTATCACTTACTAATTGATTATCTTGTTAAAGGGAGGAAGGGAGTAAGTTCTTACTCAACTGTAGACTGCCTTGGTTAATTTAATTCCATTAACAAATGTGCAATTTGAACCTTCTCATTTGCTTCCACAAGTTCTATGTATTTACTCAAAGCAGCCACAAAACTCTTCTGAGTCTAAATTAATGAACATTATCCCAAATAGTACCCACTATTTAAAATTAAGACTGCATCAAGCCTGTATTTATTTTGTTTGCCTATTTCAAACCTAATTTAAAATAAAACAGCTTTGAAAACCTAGCAAAAACCTTTTGTCCATGAACTACAGTAAGCTCTGTACTTAATGTATAACATTACTTGGTGGCTTGAATTACTGAAATGCATCTAGGTAATGTGCCTTTTACTCTTCTGGCACTGATCCCACTTTCCTTAAAATGACATAACAAAAGCTTTTTCATCAGTGTAATTTTGCTGTTCTTTTACAGCAATTTTAAAATCAGCACACATCACCATTAGCATGACTAATTTTGTCATTATCTGCTGTATATTCTGCTTTGAACTTGTTGTAAACATATTATTCACATATTTAGTAGAATGTTTCAGTGTGAAAAGTAACAGAACATGGTACATGAGTGGCTGCTTTCTAGGATCTTACGCCAGCAAATAAGTCTGTCTGTTCCCAAAATCCATTTAAAAGCACACACACAAACAAGCCAAAAAAAAAAAATCAACCAAAAACCCCCAAACTTTGTCATGAGTCCTTAATCTTTTAGCTGCAGAGTTTGGATTAAAATTCAAGCAATATTGTTTTTACAAAAAGCTGAAAGCTCTTAACATTATAATTATAACTTATTCATCTTTTGTCTTTGCTGACAAGAGACTTGAAAAACATCTTTTTGTTGAAAATATAATATTGTAATAGCTCCTGTTTTTAGGAAGTCCTGTAGAAACCAATTCCATAAGAGAATGATGAGAAAACATGAAAGAAAACACAATCATTTCTGCATTTATTTATAGTACTAGTCAATGAAATTAATAGAGAGTAATTGATAGGTCATCCTAGGAAATATTTATTTTATGGGAGAAGTTAAAGCTTCTCTGAAAGACAAATGTGAAGCTATCACCCAAGATTTCTGCTTCTTCTCACAAGAATAGAGTATATTTTAATCAAATATCTAGAAACATTGAGTGCTTCATGTTTTAAAAGTAAAAAGGATAAAGTAGAATATATCTGCTGACCTCTTGACTCAGTGAATTTAGCATCAAATTCTCTTATTACTGAAATAGCTTTCATCTTTCAGTTTTTTAGGACCAAAATGACTAGAGCAGCAAATATCTATAAAGAAAATTATTTAAAATAATTTGAAATAAATAATATTACTAAATAAATTACAGATTACTATATTTATGAAACATTTATAAATTCATGTACTTATAAAGTGCTTACCATTGAAGCAAAGTCTATGTTATTTAATGGTTCTTTGAAGTAGTAAGAATAACTGTAGACTGTGACTGTAAGAAGTAGCTGAAGGACTTTTGGATTAATGGGCTGCAAGCTCATTTGTCAGGAGAGAAACAGTGGAGTGATGATAAGTAGTTTTATCAACTCTGTCCTCTCTAGCAGAGAAAAATTCAAATCAATTATTAGGACTTCTTCGGAAAGCAACTAAAAGCAAACAAAACTCAAAATAATTTTGCTCCACGATTTGTAGACATATGCAGCTCTGTGTCCTCTGCAAGGTAGGTAAAAGCTCAGAAGAAAGACAAGCATGATCAAGGTATGGAGCAGTTTAAATATACATCAAAAAATCAGAAAGGGTTGAATTTTTATTTTTTTTTATTTTTAAAAACTAATGATGCAGAGAGCTTTAGCAGAAGCCAACAAAATCATGGATGTCATGAAAATGCTGGAAAAGCATTTCCACAACAGCATGATGGCTTATTGCTTCTTCTAACACTGGAACGCCATCAAAGTGAGAGGCCAGTAGCTGAATGAAGGACAGTAGTTTGAAGTGATATATCTGAAAAATATCTTTTCCAAGGCTTATTGTAAATTCCAAAGTTTGCATGTGCAGATTGCACAAACATTTGGGACAGTGAGGACAGATTACAATGATATTATTCTTACACTTCTCTAACATCAACTCAAGTTCATGGTTGAAAGAAAGCATTGGACTGGCTGGACCTGGGACCAATACAGTTGTTTTCACAGTGTTAAGGGATATTTCTTAATTTTAAATGGAAATCACCCAGGAAATGGGATTTCTAAATTTTCTTTACAGAAAGAAACCTTTTTAAACTCTTAGTTCATTTAGTAAATTAAGGGAACATAATTTAAGGCATTTTAACACTTTTAATGAAACAAGTAAATCAACTGCAGTGTAGTTGAATTAATAATCAGTGTGTATTAGCTCTTGAAATTAATTTTGCCCCCCTGATATTCTTAATTGATTTTAACAGGATTTCCTGTGAATGTCATTGCTCACATATTCCATGTTTTAACTTCTTTTAAAATATTAATCATCGCAATCATTATTAAAGTCAGTAATAATCACTTATTGTTAATTTTAAATTCAGCAACTGATCAAGTTAAAAATTTCTGAGCTCATTATACACGTTTTAAATTTAATTCTTCCTTTAATTAAATGAATTTCACTTGCTATGTCCATTGACTCAGACTCCTCCTCAAGATCCTGTGTTTCTCACAAATCGGCTCAAAATCCATAGCCATTAGTTTTTGTCTTATATTCGTGTATCCGTACTGCAGGAATACTGAACATGCTTTGAAAAGTATCACTATTACATTTGTTAAGGATATTTGAAACTGTACAGATAAAGGGTTCACCCTACAGACTATGTTGTTTTGAGAATCCTGTGAACTTCCATTCAATTGTTATGAGAACTTTTCCAGCCTAAGGGAAAACCTAGGCCAAGAAAGTCAACTCCTGATCTATACTGCTTCAGTGTCTTTCGTTGCAAGGGAAATCAGCAATCTACTCCCATCATGTTGACAGCCTGTTTCTCACAGGCTATTTATTAGGAATAAGCAAAACAATCCAAACTTTGCATATCCTGATTGACAGACTAGTTCTTTCTCCTCATGAAGAAGAATGCAACTCCAGCTTTTATGCATTTAAGTCTCTTGAACAGACAGGAAACGAAGCGGCAAATAATAAGTCTCTCTCCCTCCTGTCTCTACTATCATCTCAGCAGACTGAAACTGCCTGCCCAACCTTAACATATCCTCTCAGTATGTTCTGTAACTGATTTCATGCACCAGTCAATGAATCCTAAGGGAAATTTCAAAGTTATTGTGATGGGTTAAAATTTGATTTGATGCGTGTTACTGGAATTGCTGATCTGAAAGTACTCAGGTATGGTATCCTAGGTTTATGTGTATATATAAACTTGCAACTTTTATAGATTCAATATTCCAAGTTACACAACAATATATTTCTAGCCTATAAAGTTGCTGCAAAACTTAATTATAAATTATGTTTAGAAAAGGATTTCAGAGTAAATGAAACAATTTATGGATCACCTATTTCTGTTTTTAGAATCCATTTTAAAGGCTACACTTAAGATTAGTAAGGTATAATTAAAACACTTTTACATAAGAATATCTCTAAAATAATATCAACCACCACAGTCCAGAAAATATGATAAGTTCCCTCAAATAAAATGATATCACACCCACAGCAACGATCATATGTATGGACACATATGAATGACAACTGTGCATCCATTGCATTTCAATGTTTTCTGATGCATTTTCTTAAACACAGTTGTTATTGCAGGAATAGTTACTTTTTAAAAATCTATGAAAAATGTCTTTTTTAAAAAAAAATTCTAAGATAAGAGGAGAGCATATGCTAAAAATGACCTGTGCAAAAAAAAAAAAAGTAGAAACAAAAATCTAGCGGATCATAGAGCAGTATTAGCATGTGTACTTCAAATGAGATATATTAGAATTTAAAAAAAAAAACCTCATGGACTTGCAACAAATTTTCTCATTTAGTGTTCAACACTTAACACTTTACACTTATATCCACCGTAAATTCAACAGAGAATATGTGCCTTTGTTCAGAACAAGGAGAATAAGATAACTCTCCACAACACTGACATTGTCACTAAAACTACTTGAGTTTGAGTGCTTGAGTTTTAGATGTTTTCTTTTAAAATAGAAAAATAATTCCTGCTATGCTAATGTATTTTTAATAACAACCATTGCAGAATTGGACTGTGTTAGTTTTGAAAAACAATAACAGCAGAAAGCATATCAGGTATTGATGCAACATTGATGGGATGCTAAATTTAGTCTCAGCACTCTTTTGTGGCATCTCAGTGCTTAATTTTCTGAAGTTACTATTTTTAGATGCACAAAGCTGAACTTCAAATCTTCCAAAATTGCTGTGCTGAGTCTTTGCAGTGGTGGTGAGAAAGGTATTTAAGATACAAAAGAGGAAAGAAAATGCAGAAGAGTGGGAGAAAAGGCATATAAAAAAGATACTAATTTAAAAAATTTTGAAAGTTACTTAGGTTGATTGAAATTATACATTTCATTAACATAACCTATCCTGTTTCTTCTGGAGAATAAACATTTTTCATTTTTACCAAATGTAATGCACCACTTCCACAGCACCTCTCTAGTTTTGCTGATAACATCACATTAACACCAACTTATGCATGTCACCAAGTTTCTGAAAGACTTCAATTTGATACTTCTATGCATGCTGTCAGGTTCTGTACATTTCACCAGCTCATCTGGGACATATTTCTGTGCACTAGAAATTATCTACACCAAAAATACATATGCTAAAAGATATTTTAACAATTTTTCTTATAGATTCTGGAAATGTTGACTGCTATAGTGACTGAGAAGATGGAAAAAAGTAAAGAAAAATATGACTGCTCTCTCCAGTTACTGTAAATGTATTCATTAAACTTCAAAGCCCTAAGCTGAGTATGCCACTGATCTTGCATCACGGGCATATATGTGACTGCACAAATATCACTGTCTTCAAATTATGACTATATTTAGTTAGTAAGAGAGAAAATGTTCAAGAAAAAGTCTTTATTTTCCTTGGTTTCTCTTTTGTGTTTCTGCAGTTAATCATCAGTGTGGTTTAGTTTATTAAAAAAAAAAAAAAATTCATAACATTGCATTGAGTCGTTTGAGTTTTGGGTTATCTATAAATTCAGTAGCTTATTTTGCAGTTTTGGAATGATGTAGACAGAAACAAGTACTACAAAGAGATCATTCTGCTGAAGAGAACACTGAATGTTCTTCTGATGTACCAGAATCTGTAATGAGTGGCAACAAAAACTTCCCAAATCAAGCTGATCAAGGTACAGATTTCCAAAACTGGTATGTACTTGCAGTTGTGAGTGGCTTAAGCAAGGTTTCTAAATAGCCCAACTAAAGAGGAATTCATCAAGGTGGATAAAACTCTTAAAATCAGAACACTTCTCCCCACGGAAATGCTTAAAAACCACTTATCATTCCATGCCATCTGTTCTACTTAAAACACAAAAAGATTATTTTTCAATAATAGCTTCAAAAAACATCTCTCTTCAGGCAAAAGAAGAAAGAATATATGAAAATGACACTTCATAGAATGAAAACCAGGAGGCTGACAGCCAGTGACCTCAGTGTTTATCTGCAAATCAATAATCACACATATTTATAGAGGTACACAACCTCACAAGAGATTGTTATATTTAAAATCAGTATTTTGGCAGCTTCTCCGATTTACTTCCATTTAAAAACTTAATAAATCTTTGCTTTTTCTTCTACCTGCTTTCCCAGCTACACAGAATCTCAGATGCATTTAGAATAGGCTCTGCTTTTTTCTTTCCCTCTCCCTACCCTTTCATTTCATCTCTTCTTATTCTAATCTTTTATTTCTCCCCAGTCCTTTGTATCTCTACTTTACTACTCACGTCCACTGATCCTGTTAGTTCTTCTGGTCCCTTCTTAACTACATTCAGAGACACTATTTATGCGATAGCTCTAGATACTGAAGTGAGCATCAGCTGGCTTTTATTACACCTGGAACTAACTTAGTTGGCTTCAGCATTGGGTGAAGTGAGGGGAAGAGGGTTCACAGCTGTGCCTACCTTGTGCCTACCTTGTGCCTACCTTGTGCCTACCTTGTGCCTACCTTGTGCCTACCTTGTGCCTACCTTGTGCCTTGGTGGCACAACTTAGTGTGTTGACCATTAGAGTTTGAAGGTCTGCAACCTTACCACTTCCTGCCTGAATTCTGGGCAAGATGCATCTGTTCCTAAATGCACATATCATCCTGTGTGGCGAGGTGGGAGCTGTAACGTTCTAGTAAGTATGGTAGTCTGGACAACGAGGAGATCATGACAGTGAGCACTTTATTTTTCATCCAACAATTTATCTCAGGTATTTTGTTCAGATTTAGATCTTAATCTAAACAGTAACACACCCTTTAGAAGATACTACAAGGGTATAGCTTGCTGTCACAATAGGAGAAGTGTATACAATTAAATACAGAAATATTAACCAGATTGTCTTCTATTGCTACTGACTTTTCAGTTTGTTCCAAGATAAGAAAAAAATTGTTTTCAAAACACTGACAACAAACATAAATTTTGGCCAATATAAATTGATACAAAAAACTATTCAGACTTTTCCACTGGTGTATTAAATACATAACAAGATTTGTGATTACGTCTCTCCATGTACACCCTGTAGAAATCATCTGCTATGGACCCAGTCACCACAGGTCACCATGTCTTTTAAACCTCTATAAAGCAAACATTCTAGAAACCATTTCTTAGATCACTCTTTTCAGATTTGTCACCATATCTTTTAAACCTCTATAAAGCAAACATTCTAGAAACCATTTCTTAGATCACTCTTTTCAGATTTTCCTGCATAGCTTTCTGACAAGACCTGGAACAGCATTCAGCTGTCTCCAGTGTCAAGTACTGTCATCTCTGAAACACTTCCTTAGCTGAAATATGAGCTTTCCCACCATCCCATCCAAGACCATGCAGTTTCACAGTTTATCTTCTCAGTCATGCACAGAACATGCCAATGCATATTGCAGATGTAGATTTAAACTGTAAAATAAAGTTTTCATGAAGTTTTAGAAAACCAAACTTAGTTTCACTTCCCCCTACTCCAGATCACTCTTTTCTTGACAATCCCTCAGAATCTGGACTTAAGCTGCTGAGCCATCTCATCAGGTTTCAGATATGGGAAGATACATCTTCTAAAACATAAAAATTCCTACTGAATGTCTCATGACAAATGCCTGATATGGAAAAATGCTTCTTCTTGGTAACACTTTTCACGGAGAATGGTTGAAGACAAATGACAAAAGGAAAGGGGGTGTGTTGGAATGGGGTGCACATACAAGGCTGGGACACAATCACAATGAGACACATAACACATAGATTAAAGTTTGCAGTCTAAGCTCCAAATGTAGTCTGAATTTAGAACATCAAGCAGAATCCACAGCTGTAGAAGCAAAGTCCATGATCTATTGCAGTTACACAGCTTTATAATAAAGGCACTCTAATCAGAAAAAAAAAATCCACATGGTCAGAATGCAAGTATCCTGTAACTGATAATGGTAAACAGCAAGTGCACAAGGAAGAAAACGCCATGTAAGCATATAGTGATAATGTTGTTTTAGCACCCATCAATACAAAATTGTCAGGCCAGAGGCAGTTTATGGTGGTGCCGCTAGCATATGGTGGTGACACTACCATGATGAGTCATAAGAGTAAATTATCCTGGAAGAAAAGGGATATAGACTAGCATTAGGCTGGCCTGTTAGCTGAAGAACTCAACAATTCCACTGCTTTAATCTGAGGAATCTCTTAATTTGGAATGGGAGGAGTATTTTTCCATGAGGAAGAAGGAAAATAAAGTCTTGTCATCATGTTTTCACATTAAAGTGATGCTAAAAAAAAAAAACTAAACCAACAAAAAAAATTCCAAATCAAATCACCGAACTGACTACCTTTTTCTTATAAGAAAAAAAAATTTAAAAAATGTAAATCTCAGATATTAATCCATTACGACTGCTAAACTAAAAACTCTTGAGTTGTTCAAATCTATGAAAATACTATTGAATAGTATTTTTTAAATCTGAAAAATGTACACCATTTTTCTTGATAGAGATTAAACCACTGCTGTCAGAGGAAAATAATAATAGTAATTATGATAACCACACATGTAAGCCAAACATATGAGCACTAAGATAAAGGATGAAGTCTTGGTATATGTTTATCTTCTCACACATACAGAAGTTTCTTTATGAACAACTTCATTAAAAAATTTAAATGAAATTAAATAAATGAATGAAATAAAGGCAGGATTTTACAGGGTAAAATAGGACCAGGCAAATTAATAACCCCTAGTAAGCTGTAAACAAAATTTAGACAATTGAATTAGAATTTGTATTAAATAAAAAAAAAAATTAAAGCTTTTCTACAATACATTCCCTTTCAACCATCTTGATTTCCACAGACACCCCACCCCCTGCAAGCTATAACATATTTTTTATTATGGATTGTAAGTTCTACACTCAGTCGAAGTGTCTGTTTCTTTGCTTTCCTCAAGCTGATTCCACTCACTTTCCTGGGCTGCTTGCACCAAAATATGTCGTTTGTTTCAACTATTACACGACTCCCATCTAACTGTTTGTTGTCTACTGTGAAGTTCACCTCAGCTTGTATATGTCCCTGAAGTCCTCTTTTTTCCAACTTCATTGGACATCACCATTTGCATTAGTTTTCTCAGCCCCCATCTTTCTGAGAGAGAGATTTTCCCTAGGTCCCCTGTTACTCACCTTGCAGACAAAAGACCCGATATTCTCCACAAGCTGTATCAGCAGTGAAATTTAAACTAAAATTCTGCCAAAAATTCAGTCACTACAAAATCAGTTTGTCTGTCCTTAATCTCACTTTTGATCTAATTCTGGGATGGATGAGGAAAACAATTTATGCACAGACGACCTGATATTGAAGACAATTTTTAATAGCAGACTATATTAATTTTCTACTTTGGATACTTTCAACAGCTTTTAATTTGCAGGAGCGTACAAAGCTCCAGCTATTGTGAAAGCTGCTGACTAGTGAGCATAAACTACTGACAAAAGACTTTCTTTTCTTAACCTTCACAAATGTCTCCGTCATAACTTTGTCTTTATTCTATATGAATGAGATATAATTGAATTTCATATAGTAAATATAGCTCTAGATAAACAATAATAGGGTTAAAATGTGATGTTGAAAAAAGTCAAGAATGAAACAAACACTCCCACCTTCAGGACTAATTCAACCCTAAAAGACACCTCACACTGACATTTTCTTATCAACTATATTCATTGACTTAACCACTGATGGTACTTTTCTTTAAAATGTCTGTAAAACCATAAGATAGATACAAATAATAAACCGTGATGACTGACTACATTCAAACAAAGACATTTCAGTTTGAAGAATGCACAAAAGGTTTATAATACCAATAAACATAAGGGAGGATTATACACTACATTTTCTAAATCCTCACAGGAAATCTAATGAGGAATAAAGCCAATTATGATTCATTATAAGACCAATTGCAAATGTTTAGCACATCACTAGCACAAGGTTCACCCAGTACTGGAAATTGGAAACGACAAAAAAGGAATGCCATAAAGTTGAAAATAATATTTTTCATTAAAACAGTGGCGCACGGAAGTATTCATTAATGGTATTACATGATAAAAGCACATGGTAATTTTTTGAACTCTGAATAAATCCATTCAAAATATGCGCCCTGTGATGACGGCAAATTCAAATACAGAGACTGGCAAAGTATGAATGATAATTTTATAAAACAATTTTAAAAATACAAGGTTAACAAATTTACAGGCTATAAAGACAGATACGCAGTGTTAACATCAGAGGACTTCCTTGAGAAGTGAAAAAGCTATATTTATTCAGCTTTGTGTGGAGAACACTTAGCAGACTATATACATGAATTTAAGCCTGAACTGGTTTCTACTATGGAATGATGAAATATGGTTAATAGAACAGTAGTGAACATCATTTACTCTATCCAGGCTTTGATTCACTCACTCAGAGCACTGTTGAACCCCAGTAGGGAGACGTGGATAGCATGAGTGAACTGCAAGTATCTTACCATACCTTCAGGCTCAAAGCGTCAGCATTTCACAGACTAAAGGTCAGCTTACTACAAGAGGTTTCAATACTGCTTAACATTCTCATTAATGACTTGGATGATAGGACAAAATGAACCCTCAGAAATCCTGTAGCTGTCACCAAATTCACAGGATCAGGGAGCAGATTTCTACAAGATTGACCTTCACTGGGAACTTTATAAACAGAAGGAATGGGCTGGTAAAATGTGAAATTCTACCAAGGCAAAAGAAAAGTCTTGTACTTGGGACAGAGTAAGTCCATGTAAAAATACAGGGATTCAGCTGGCTAGAAATCAGCTTTGCAGACAAGGATGCAGGTAGACCACAACTGGAACGTGAATAAAGGAGTTTGGCCAAACGCCTGCAAGAATTCCCCTCTGACATGTTCTGTGATTTAATAATCCCAGCTATGAAGTAGTCTGTGAAAAATCTGAATTATTAATGCTAGTGGTTAGGTTTGCAAAAGGCAAAGGTGATCCAATCCATGCAGCCCAGATGGATTTCTGGAAAGCTCTTAACAGTATCCCTCAAGTCTTCATCTAGAGCTTTCAAGGGAAAAGCTACATGTTTTACAAACTCTGACACCACGACTTCATGTCTCAGTGTGAGTCTAGGGAGTAGTAATACTGACATCACGTAGTAGAGACATGGGAAGTGAGCCAAAGAAAGGTTAAACTGTCCAAGTGTTCAACAGACCTAGGTTCTCAACGTGATACTGTTCTTTATCTGCATACTATTTCATTTGTTCAAAGTATAGCTTCAGTTTACTCCAGTTTCATGCAAGACTACCCAGAAACTCCGCAAATGCATCCTTTATCCTGAACATGAGGACTGTGCAATCATGTCCAGCTAAACAATTTATCTAAATTGAATAAACTATTAGTCTGATGCATTGTGCTAGTTAGGAGCTTTGATTCAAAAGCAAAGGCAATTTTTCCACTTAAAAACACACATTTGTTTACCATTAGTTTTCTCTTTTTTCTCATTGTAATTATGTGTCTTGTTCACTAAACACCTTTCAGCACCAATAATAAAAGACACAGAAGTTTTAACAGACAAAAGCTATTTTCGCACTATACTTATGACTCATTCCCCATTCTCTTCATCAAATGAGACAGAACACCAAGGCATATGTGCAAAGATAATTAAAATTTCATAATACAGTAACAAAAAGTTGGGACAAACTTCTTTTAATACCTCAATTGAAAGACTTTAATTATAAATCATATTAAAAAGAGGATATCAATAAAAATCCCACCATCTAGCACCAGTGAAAGCCCAGCTTACACGGATTTAAATCTCAAGAGTATACGAATCTACAAATCAGTGTAAGAAACTGGAGGCCTAAGAGCTGCCACAGCCTCTTGTCTTTCTATAAGCATCATTAACTATTTCTGCCAGGGACTCCCCAGTTATTTGATGTCAGCCAAGAGAAATGACCAAGGATCATGTCTTTCAGATTCAGCTTCTGAGGGAGGAGTTGTCAATTACAGACCCTTCTACATCTTTATGTTCAGCAAATTTCTTTCACTCTATCCATCACTGTATCAAACTGCCTCCTTGTGTAATTTGTCTCTTCAGAAACTCCTGCCACCAGTGCTATCATTTACCTACTTTCTAGTTGTTGTCAACAAAATCAATTGAAAGTAATGGTGTCTCACCAAATAACACATGACCTCAGAAAAATTTACTAGTCAAATGCTTAAAGTAGGTCCACTGTGGAGTATAAAGATAACCAAAATGTCTTGTTTAGTTAGAAGTCACCTTTCCTGCTGGAGATTGCTCTGCATTAGATCATGTAAGCTATGTGTTGCACTCAACTTTTTTATCCAAAGTAGTTAGTTTAAAGCTAACTCAGCTATTTTTAATTAGCTTGCAGCATAAACATGCAGTGCTTGACTTACACATTATCCAAAACACAATGAGTCTTTGCAGCTCCTTATCTCTATGGGATCTATTAAACCATAGGGAAGCAGAGGACATAATGCCTCAAACATTAGCAAATGCCCTCTCTCCACAAGCAAAAAATTTTGCTTCAAATAAAAAAATCCCATCTTTGTAGAAGTTTGGTATATTCCAAAGTACCTTAAGGTAAATGTGATCAGAGAATGCTTCCTTATTCTGTTTTTCAGATTAACAATTGAATAGTTTAAATGAATCTCAAAACATCTGCAAATCTAAACCACCTATTTGCAATGAAGTCATAATGATGAACAAATTAAAAAATCCTAACACTATATTATTCAAAAATATAGGGACAGAACCAAATTTTGTTATGAGCTACACTTTTACTTTATATTGAAAAGTATATATATGGCAATAACTTAATAAAAATGGTATTGGGGTAAGAACAGCCAGTAATGTGCATTAGGAATAACACTTAGTTAAAAAGACATCTAGTTCATTATTCCTTATAATGTTTTCTGGTTTTCTCTTGAAAAGAAATTTCACAGGAAATGAAGTTGGGTGTTAAACACAGTTTTCTTATCCAGAGAACACGGAAGCGTTAATTCACTGAAGTAACAGTGATAATTGGTTTTGACCTTATTTATTGTAGAATATGTGATTGAATATGTCTAAACAAAAACAGGAGTTCATGCAAAAATCAGTTTCTGTTTGCTTGTTGTATTTGCACGTAACTAGTTCAAGTAAAACCATTTTATCTAAATGTTAGCAGTTAGCATAAATATTTTCAAGTAATTTTACTAATATAGATCCAAATTTAATGCTCCTGTTTATTGCAAATACCAATGATGAACACCAATACTGCATACTTGCTGTTGCCTAAAATGAAACATTTAAAATGCTTCAATCTATGAAGTATTTCTGGAACTAATCAATAATGAAATGGGAATTTTAAGAGGAGAGTTGACAGCCCTGGTAATTCACAGTTTTATGCATGAAGTTCTCAGTTTATAAATATAATAATTTCCCAATTTTATTTATTGTGTACCTTCATTTCACTTTCAAATTTCAAGGCTTTTTTCCCAGAATGGTAATAGAATTTCTAAGCTTTTAAGATCTCTGGACTTGTCCTGAGTTTTATAATAACCCAATTTTGTAAAAACCATCTCCTCATCCAGTTCTGTCAGGAGAACGAGAGGACAGTATTCTAAAACAGTAATTCAGGATTAAATTAGCTGAACTGCAAATGTGGTTAGAAAGCCTAAAGCATAGCAGAACTACCATATTTCCACATAAAAAGAAGGGGTTCATGCAACTGTTACGCAATAGTTCTCTGAAATCGTCAGACTAGAGTTATGAAGCAGTTCCTCAGAGAAATCTTTAACATAGAAATAAGTATAAGTGAGAGCAGTTTTAGTATGAAAGAGATTCTGAAAAATCTATCAACTGGCTGAAGTGTCTATTTACATTTAGAGGGGAAAAAGAAAGCAAGCAGAACTCAAGGTATGCTCTGTTACCTGACAGAACAGAGGCTTCTAATTTTAGTTATTCACTGAGTTTTACTTCTCTTAAGAACAGGTGTTTGTGCAAAGGACCAAGACTTCATGTTGAGCTCAGTGACATATTCTGAGAACAAGGACTGTGGATACTCTCCTCTCAGCTTTGCATTTCTGGTATGTTTCCCCAAGATCAAAGCAGGCAATGCGTTATGCATCTAAGAAGATCAGCACAAAGGTTAAAGGACAACCTAAAAACAGATTGGATTAAGCTGTGACTCTTAGCACTTCAGTCTCCTATAATACAGTCCTCCTCACAGTATCTTCTACCCTTTCACAGACACCACATCTTGGAATCTGTTGGCAGGTCTCTTATGAAGAAAAGTCACCAGTGGAGTTGCACCTGGACCTCCACTGAAACTCACATTGTTCAACATCATCCAGGAGAATTGGAAAGAAAATAAAGTGATAAATTTTTCTGAGACAGAATTTCTGGAGAACAACTAATCAGGTAGTCTAGGTAGCAAACATAAAAGCTGATTTACTTAAAGACCTTACTTATAATACTGGCATGCCAAATTCAGTACAGTTAATTCAGTATTGAAAGTATTGCATGAAGGAAATTTTAAAAGTGCCAAACCTTGTCTTGTGAATGATAGGCTCTCAATTAGTTAGCATTGCTCAGGTATGAGACATTTAGAGTACACTTTGCATGAAAACATCTACTCAGTCCTGACAATATGACAATAAAAGGAATTATTAGGTAAAGACTGGTACTCTGAAAAAAAAAATCCTATGGCACTGTATAAATCCATGTTGCATAAGCAACTTGACTGTTTGCATTTTGTCCCTCTCTCTGTAAAAAAACTTCCATTAAAACTTGAAAAAGAACAGAGAAATACAACAAGAATAACCAAAGATGTGGGAGGTTTTCCATACAAGCAACTATTAAGTGATTGGGGGATTTCAGAATGGAAAAGAGATGACTACAAAGATATGTCAGGAACATAAGAAAAAAAAAAGTAACAAAACTGTCTCAGAGAAAAGAAATATGGAACAACTGTTCATGGTTTCTTATCATACAAAACTTAATAAGCTAAACAGGAGGTGTGCGCAATGAATAAAATGAGATAGCACTTGTATCCAGGACACCTTATATTGTGTCTCTGAAACAGAATATTGTAGATGTTAATTCCACATGAGTCCAAAAAGTAATCAAACCTATGAGTGAGGCATCCATCAAGAGCTATTAAAGAGAGGCAGTCTATGAGGAAAAAAATCACTAAAGATGACAAAAAAATTTTAGAAGAATTTTATATGCTTTTTCTTCATTTAGCAATCTTCTCTAAGCACTCTTAGAACAAAGATACTGCACTAGATGTACATTTGTTCTAACCCAAGAAAGTTAACATGGATATGTTGTTACTCAAAGTAGACATTAACTCAACAATTCATGAGCAAGAACACGACATTAATCTTTGTTTAGCATCAAATATTTCTTAAATAGACTACTCAGCAAGTTTTAAAACACTATTAAAATTCCTTGCAACAAATACATCTTTACCGCATGTCTTGGTTGGGAAGAATTATAATCACAATGCAAAACAAATTTTTTAAAAATTACACTTTTTCAAACATTCATGACAGAGTGGCAAACAGATTACTTGTTGGATCCCTACCATCTTAGGCAATCAAGTTCCCAAGTCTTATACTAAATAACTACATAATGAAGGCTTATGTGGTTTTGATCTCCTCTAGGTTTTCACTATTCTGCATCTTTTTCAAACCTCTTTTGACACAATATTGCACTATGTAAACCTCTGCTTCATAGCCTTTGCATGACACCTTCTTTTTTACTACAGTCAAAATTGCATTTCCATATAAATCACCTGCTAACCTACTTAAGATAAGATTTGACACTCTGCAAGCATGATCTGTTTAGAAAACCAACTTCAGAATCTACTGACAATTTAATTCTGTATATAACACAGGCACAGGGATATTTTGTTAACCTGTTTCCTCATTTCCTTTGGTAGAAAATGTTCAGGTTTTCTTGTTGGGAGTTGGGGAGAAGACTGGGGGTTTAAGTGTGTTTGGGGTTTTTTAATATCCAACAGCATCTACAATACATTTCAAAAACTGCACAGATGTTTTTAGGCTATAGATAGTATCACAGAATCATTTAGGTTGGAAAAGACCTATAAAATCATCATGCCAAATTTTAATCCAGCACTGATGAGTCCACACTAAACCATGCCCCTAAGTGTCACATCTACACATCTCAGATAATATTCATCCAGCTAAATAAGAGCTGTAGTAACCAGAGGGAGTGGAGTCAGGCAATTTCAACTATTTCATGATAGACAATTTTATCAAATATATGCAACTCACACATACATAAATATTCCTACTGAATTCAGCTCACATGTGCTTTAATGAATACATAAGTAATTATTATATGCAATTATGAGATGTTTATTTCTGAAGATCTAGAAAGCCAGGAATGACGAGAAGCAATTAGTCTCACAGTTTCCAACATCACAGACCACTACAATAGCTTTAACTAGACTACTTGATATTCTTTCTACCCTAACCACACAGTTGTCAATATTTATATGGAGTTTTAGCAGTTTAAATTCTCGAGTGACACTCTCCTTAACTCTATACACACACAAATGTTTTTAGTAGTGACAGTATATTAGCAGCTACTTATAAACACTTAGAGATCTGTGCTATGCTAACCAGACAAATGCCTGATGACAAGAGATTAAGACTTTTTGAAATAAAATTTAAAAAACAAACAGAACCAAATGAAAAAAAAGGAACTTTTCATACATATCCTCATATCCAAGCAGTTCTATCATTATAGGATTGAACTGATCCTAATTTCCTGTGTTAAAATAACAACATGTAAATTATATTTTCCTTCATTCGATATATAACTTCAGAAAATAACTCTAAATACTAGTCAGAAAAAACAATTTATCATGATGGAATCCTTTCATCCAAGCACTTTGTGAAAGCACGAAAACAACTGTCATTTTCTAATATATGTACTAGCAACTGTTACAAAGTAGACCAATAAGATTAATAGATGTGTTAAAGAACAATATTCTGCCTTTAAAAATAAACCCTTAACATATTTTTCAAAGAGAATGTATTTTCGAATGTTTTTGGGATGCCAAGATCAATTTATTTTTTTTTAATGGAACAAATTGACAATTTTAATATTGAAAATGAATCTATCCACACTTTCTTTGACAAATTCAATAAAATATTTCCTTCACTGTATACTTCAGTTAGCCAAAAATACATATGTACTAGGATAGCTGTAAACTGCAAAAGCATAGAAAACCCCTCAGACTACAGAATCACTACATTAAAGAGAAAAAAATATACCAAACGCAAAAGCTATGGAGAAATGCTACAATAAAACTTTTAACTGTCCTATGATTTTCAGAAATTAAATTAGGAATGAAATTTCCTGAAATAAGAAAACTTAACTGGAACCTAATCCACCATGAACAATGAAGGGAACTAAAAGGGCTTTTTCTCCAATATATTTCTTTGCAATGCAGATATTTTTGAGCCAATTTCTCCTTACTGTATGCATTAGATATTTGAGGGCGTTCCACAAAAAAATTTCCCAGTGCAATGTAATGCACTTTTCTCTAAGGTCTGGCAAGAAAAGCTCACAAGTTTTGCAAAATTGGAATTATTTTTCTATTAACTCCATTTATAGAATTTTCAAAGTAGCTCCATAAAACCTGGTACAAAACTGTGTCTTCAGATTTTCTTTTTACAGTGGAAATGTCAGATATTCTTAAGAAATCCAAATGTCTCAGGAATTACTAGAAGCCCTCTACATTCTTCCGACAAAGGATTTTTTAATCTTTATTTACCCAAATGTGAGACCAAAACCAAAGCAAGCAGAGTAGATTTATTTAAAGAAACCCAAACCAGACTTCTCTAAAAAAATCCCAAATCACCACCAACAAAAACCAAAATTAAAAAAAAACAACCAAAAAAAAAACCAAAAAAACCCAACAAACTAATACGGAAAAAAACCCAAACTCTAAAAAGTCCTGAATAGAATTACTTAGCAACACTTTTCAAAAGTGAATATTAGTGCTTAATATTTAAAAGGCACCAGCAGGCAAAAACCCGAAATGATTAATAGATTAATCAAATTGCTTTCTTACTAAATAATACTTTATGAGCCATTAATATTCATTATAGTTGCAGATGAGTAATTTTGCCTTGAAGTAGAGATACTTAATGTTCTTGCTTGTGGATTAGCTGGTGATTGTTTCCTTTAATGCCCAGTCATTACTCCTTATGTTCTGATAGCATCTTCTCTCCACCTCACCCCCGTTATGAAGAAAGAGAGCTTCCTTTAAAATAGTTGATGAAGGAAACTAATTATAAGTTATTGTTTTAAATTCTCCTTGAAATTTTCTTAAAATATCTACATAAAGGCTTTTGTGGCTTTTGGGACATCAGTCATAGTCTAATCTTACAGGTACACTGTGCTGCAGATATGAAAATATTCTCATAATTCATGATGTAACAAAAATATTAGCAACAATACTATAACTCACCACAGAAAACTTAATCCTGCGAAATAAGCAATAGATCACTTAATGAGGTACTTTGCTAACCACAGTCAGATATGGGTACTTGTTTGGTGTTTACTTTTACCTCACCATTCTGTGTCACTCTCCAGAAAAACGTGACTGAAAGACATATAAGGCTTCAGTCTCCAGCATTTCGAGCCAGTAACAAATGCCATGCAAGTCAATCTCTACCAATCCTCTTGTCTGAAACAAAGCTACTATACCTAAGGTGTTTTGTTCCAGTCCTCATCCTCTGCAATCCTGTGTTTCACAGAGCTATCTCTAGTAACTTACATCATCAAAGCAGGCAAAAGCTCCCAGATAAATGCACTGATGGGATTAGAGATCAGTAGAGCTTGAGGTTCATAAACAAAATCTCCTAGTTTCTTCAACATATTATGATACCCAAAGACCCAGTGAAACATTTGTTTTATTTACTCATGCAAACCTAGGGTGGCCTTAAATATATCGCTTGATTCCCCAAAACATGAAGAAAATCAGTTGGCATCGAAATGAATTGATTTAGTGGCATGTGAGAAATTTCAGGCACACTACTTCAATCCATGAAACAATATTTAAATCCTTAGAAATTTCCCTGATTCAGTTTAATGTTCTGCCCACTCAGTATAAGAGGGTGCATTTTCTTTCAGCTGTGATTCTCTAGATTGAAAATACTTGTAACAGAGGTAAGAATTTGAGATATAGATTAGATTGAGCAAAAAAATTACCATGAAGTCCAATAGCTCCTGCTTGGTGTGATATTAACTGGTGTTTTCAGAGGCTAGTGGTGAAATATAACACCCTCTGGAACAATCCAATACACTCAGGTTGTTGCTGTAAAGGAATTAATGGTAGCAGGAGACAGAATAATACCTCTTCCTCCCTCAGAAAATATTTCCTCTACTATTTGTTAAGATGTTTTACTATTGAAGACTCATCACAGTTATAAAGCTCTGTCTTAGATTACACACAAAATACATTATTTGGGACCTTATATTGAACTAATTGGACATATACTATTTTTTGAGTTAAGCTTAGTATACTTCAAGATAACTTAAGGAATCCAGAGGAAGTCTCATTTATTTAATGGAGTAATTCAGTATAGTTTTTGGGGTTTTTTTTAATTTATATTTTGTCATGGTTTCTGTTTGTTTGTTTTGATTTGATTGTTTATTTTTTATTCTGGTCTATTTTGCTTCAGAAACAAAGATTCACATTTCAAAAAAGAATTTCTGAATATGCACCTGTAATTATTACATTTGACAACTTAAAATAGAAGTAGAGCTATTATAATGAAAATGGCGATGTTTTAGAATATTTTTTCAGGACTGAGAGAATGCAATAACTAAAAATATGTGTTCATAATTACTACTGTATTTATAGGAACTTCTGGCTGCTTCTTTTCCACATGATTCGAGACACAACAAAGCACTGATTTTGACAGTCATATTAGTCAATGCCCTCAAAGTTTCTCCTAAAAGTTTAGCTCAAAGCAAGTTATGTAATTTTGGACCAAATCAAAAACTTCCATAAGATCTGCTGTTACTGGAGGTGTATAAATCACTTCATACAAATAATTCAGCAACAAGGAGTGCTTGAAATCCAAATTTGATATCTGTAACCTCAATGTCATTTCAAAACTGAAGGTACTTTCAAATATGTACAGCATTATCATATACAGCAGCAATATACAAGATCCTGAATCACAGCTGCACAAGAGATTAGATATCATTAATAGTATCAAGTGATACCTGAAAGCACATGTAACTCCAGTGAAACTACAAACCATCATTAATTGAAGAATGATGATTGGGTCATATTTTGTTTTGTCTAGATAATTGTCACAACTTTTTGTATGTCTAGGGGTAATTTTTACAGGCAAATCCTCAGTGTCCACAGCCCTTCTGTGGCCCCTTTTTTTTTTGCATAAACATTATCAAGAATAGTTCCACACTAGTACTAGAAATCATTTCTGAAAGACATCATTATTTTTTTTTCCTTCATTTTATGCAGGATGCCAATTATTACATAGAGCAGTTAGTTCAATTATGTACAATAAATCTGGGGTTTATAATAATTGTATTCAATCAGTTTTACTCATAAATGTCTGAATTAGTGTAATTCTTTCTACTGGAATTACAAAGAGAAGTACCTACAAATAGATCTGCTGAGTGATCAAACAGAATATTTCATTACTATTTATTTGCTTGTGGTATGCCTTGAGATATTACAACCCACCATGAAGTCCACCTGAAGTAACTGTTTGAAATTTTATTTTATATGGGAGGAAAACAATAAGATTATTTATTTTAGAAAAGAACACTAGAAGAAAAACAAAAAGAGACAACATTTATAGCTAACACAAAATTATCTTGATACCACACGAGACATTAACCAAAGAAAGAAAACTCTTGAAAAATAAAGGAAGCACACTGGTTGAGATTTAGTTTACAGAATATATAAACTGGACAAGAAACTGTATTCCCCACTCTTTTAAGCTTTTGTTTGGCTCCTTCATCTTAGGATTTTGCCTGCCCTTTCAGAAAAAGTTAAATATATCCTTCCCTGTCTAAAAAATTGTTTGCTGATAAAAAATCCTTTAGCTTGGGACTGGCTGAGGAAGGAAAGCAGAAAAGTAAAATAAAACACTAAGATGGAACTGGATCACTTTTTGGATATAATTTTACATGGCGTGGCTAAAGCAGTGGAGGACTGAACCAGCTGATTGCTTCAGTCCCAAGCTCCCAACACCTAGCTAGAGCTAAACTTCCTGCTTTATCTACTTGTGTTAGAGTAAGTAGTTTTTCAGGTTCCTCTCTGCATACACAATCGATCCAGTTAAACTCTTATGGAATATAGCAGACAAACAACTAGCAGATAGATGCTACAGAACCAAAAATACCCCTCACGATATGAGTGAAAACAGCCTATACCCACAAAACTACAGTGGTCCTGCCAATGGGTAAAACCTTACAGAAGCCAGGAAGCATCTTCATCTGCTTGCAACGTTCTGTGAACCTTGGCAGAAATATTCAAGGCTGTGAGCACCCTCTAAGACATTTTCTTTGTTTGTTACTGCCTCAACATCTGACCTTAAGAAGGGGGAAAGGGATTTTTTTTTTTATTCCATTGCATATAGTTATTTACATTTGGCTGTCCAGCTTATTGTGAATCCATTTTGTTAGATGAAATGAGACTTTTGAAAGTAACTCACAGAATACAAGCAAGCATGTGTATGCATGTATGTATATATAGATATGTCACTGTTGGACCGAAAGCGGAGCAAAGAATCACAGCAAACTTCAGAGAGAGAATGCTGGGAGAGTTTATTTAATTAATTTACAGATTCATATACACACAAGAATACTGTTTTGATTGGTTGAAATCAGTCCACCCCCCTGGGACTGATTGGACAGAACTCTGATCGTCTGTTTTCCAAAACCTATTCTTACAAACATGAAACTTATATTTTATAAACATTAGTAAAAGAAGGGAAGAATTCCCATGGGAAAGAATCTGTGCTGTCACATAGATATAGAATTATGTGCATATTAATACCTTTAAAACAGCCCATGCTTCATCTTTGCCCTTAAGGTGGTTCCTTTTCTACTGCTGGAGTTAAAAATAGAATTGCTGGTATTTGTGAGGAAAATTTCTAATTAAGTATGCCAATGAAAAAATGTCCTATCTGCAAATGCTAATGAAACAAGACTGATAATTGATCCCAAAGATAGGCATTCATATTTAAATACAATGAAATTGCCTAATTCTTTAAAAAGAAACTACTTTAATGGAGTAGTTTGCTTAACAACAGAGCAAAGATGATTTTTAATCCTATCTTAAAAAAGATATGTTCAAAATCTTACTTAAGTGTTTCTAAATACTATTTGAAATCACAGCTGGAAAAGTGCACACTAGTAGTATACTTGATTATTCCTATCCCCTTTTTAGGCCAAGGCTGAAGATTGAAATTTCCCTTAGGCCTTCTCTCACACCTTCTCCAGCATTCTCATTATTTTTTCCGAAGTTCTTCTATGCTTAATAGAGAATGCTGATGGACAATTACCTTTAGAAAATGAGACTTGTTTAATGCTGATCAAAGTCAAATATGACTTAAAGGATATTTTGTTAACTATTGTACACTTTATATTTCAGCAGTGTTAGGTACAAACTGGCTTGAAAAGAACTCTTGTGGTATTGCCATGTATAAAAACTGTGGTGCTGCGACCCCTATTGCCCCTGCCCAACCTCTATGAGCTTGTCTTAGCATTTCTGTGCTCATATGACTCTGATTTCTGTTACAGAAATAAAAACAAACAAAAAAACTGCACAAAAAAATCTCAAAAAAACACTCCCCAAAAAACCCAAAACAAAATAAAACAAACAATTCCTTTAAATTCTGTGTGGAAACTTTGAATAGGATCAATTTCTCCATCATCGCAAAGCCAAATTTTCTTCACTGCATTCTGAGTGAATAAAAGCCAGTAACACATATTCTAGCAGTTGGACAAACTAAAATGAGAACTTGACATTTCTCAAATCCACCCCTTCACTACAATTAGGGATAGAGGTAATTCTACTGGGACTAGCAGGTATTAAATGGAGATTAGGTTTAGTGTGTACATTAAAATGGTAGATATAAAGGAATGAAAAACCCATGAAAAACTGTCAAGTTCAATTGATGGGATCATTCAAAAGGTCAACAATTCTAGAAGAACTTTTTTATTTAAATTAATGGCTATGTCTTTTAAATGTCTCTAAATAACAAATAACACCATAATATTTTAGAAAACAATCCTCTGCAAATACCATTACTCAGTTATAATCTTTCACTCATTATATAATTATGGAAATAATTTGGAAAAAAAACTTTTCTGTTTTGTTTTCTATTTGTTCTACATCTTTGAAAGTGTCCAAGCTGGTGAAAAAATAATTTTTTTTCCATATCATAAAATGGGATAATTTCAAAGTGATATCATATAATCACAATGAAACATAATAATAATAATAATGATTAATTACAATATAATAAAATAGAATGTATACTTGAAAATATTAAGTACTTAAAGAAAATCCTGGAGAAAGAACAGGCTCATTTCTATTTGGAATAATTTTTTGCAGCCTTCCTATGTCACTTTACTGAAGAAATTGAAAATGCTGTTTATTTTGTAGGTGGATGTTTGAGGACATTTTTTTGTGGAATAGTGTGTAGAAGATGTGTTGTGAGTGCTTCTTGTGTACATTTCCATACATGGATCTGGTTCCATGTCTATATTAATTCTCTGTATCCTGATAAATCCAGACTTGGCATAATAGTAAAATCTCACAAGCTTTGCTGTAGGCAAACAACACGGGCCTGTGGAGTGGGACTGACATATTTGCTTTACCTTGGGTTGGCATGGCTTGTGGGCAGAACTTGGTTTCAGCTTTGGGTCAGCTTGCTTAGCCATAACAGCATTAATCGAGTGACCAGGTACCTCACTCAATTTGTTTTGGTTTTGCCTAGCTTAGTACCTTTTTTATAGCATTATATAGTTTTTGTTAATGCTAGTCAACATGACCAGCTAGAGATAGGTCAAACTCACTGAATTCAAATTCTGTTGAGACAAAATGAAATGGAACTACAATTAATCCTCAAATTTATTTCAAGAGTATTTTACCTTCATTACAGAGACTAATGTTATGTCACGCCTCTTTGGCTTTCTGGGCACACAACATACAATGAGGTAGCAGCTGGTTTTAGCTCTTATTTTTCAACAATGTAATGAATACACATAAATTTTGCTAACAACATAGCAGAATGAATCTTACTCTAGAAATCATCTTCCAAGACAGCCTTATAGTTTTAAATAGGGTCTTCTCCACTATTCTATTGCAACAAACAAACTAAATGATTCCTAATCTTGTATGATCTAATGTTTTCATTACCATTCATATTAAGATTAAGACAATGCTTAACACACCATATGGAAATTATTTTCATTCTTCAAAAGTCCATTAAAAATATATAATGAAAAGCTATTCTTATGTCTGGAGTTTTACAACTATGGAAAATAGTCCCTCAGAGACACATCAAAGTCTTATTTGGAAGAACAATGTTATGCTTCCATTAATACAATGTTTGCAAAAATCATGCTAATGCTTTAAACATGTCTTTAACCTTCTTGGATTGTTATATAAGTTAAAGGCTTCTATATCAATTTCTACATCTATGCACTTAATCAAGATCTAAAAGTACAACATCTAGCCATATAATCACAGCTAATGTGTGTGTTTCCATAGATACTATGTAATTCTGTACATTTTTGTAAGCCAAACTTGTATCACAACCTTTAAAAAAGAAATAAAGGTACTTCCTAGTGTTTTGCTGCTGCAGATGAATTAATTTATCTCACCATCACAATGTCCTAATATCTTCCATTTTTTTCCCCCACCTTATTTCTTGGCTGTGCTCACACTTCTTTTGCATGTGTTATGGTCTGACCCTTCACTTAATCAATTCAGGTCACACAGCGGGAATGGGCTGGGATGTGGAGGGTGAATATTTTCTGCTGACTTAGTAAGTGACTCAGAGGAGAGACTGTGACTGTTAGGACACTGCAAGAAAGGCAGTCAGATAACCTCAGGAAGCAGGATCAAGTTATTTTTAGAAGCAGTAAGTAATTCATTCAGCTAAGCTGCATCACAAAATCACACTTTTTCAAAGATTTTCTGAGACATAAAAATCTAATTCAATGATCAAAACTAAGAAACTTCCAGGCAGTCTGTCTTGATTATTCATTTCATGTTTATTCTGCTTCCTTTCCATGCAGCTGGGGTTTTCTTCTAATATATAAATTCATTACTTTTTCGTTCAAAACTTTAAGTAGTTTTTTATCTTTTTTTTTCATTTGATATCACCTGAAGTGGCTGAGTGCTCATGTGTCCAAAGATAAAATACAAGACAACTAAAGAAACAGGCTGTAATTCCTCAAAATGTAGATACATTAATGGATTACTCAATGCATAATAAGTAATTAAAAAAAGAATTTAGGACAAACTTGATCTTCTGTGCTGCCATGTTACTGAGTTTGGAGAAACAGCTTTTAAACCAAAGTCAGATTTCAAGATTCACTCTTAAATTTGGGGTAGATAAGAGTGAAAAATCATCAGTTCTTACCTGGATATAACAAAACATATGGACAATACATTTAACATACTGTATAAAAGGTCTTAACATCTTTCTTCTGTCTGCTAACCCACTGGTATGGTCAAGATGTTTGTGTACTATACACATTTTTACTAGAGGTATGTATATGTACTATACATGTTTGTCCCGAGACCCCTTTGGCATCCAGAGAACCAATACCTTGCAAAACTACCCCACAAATGTTTATCTCCTTCCGAGTCCTGTGAAGTCATAAAGCACCTAATAGAAGTGGTACATTTGTTGCTGGGTTTTTCAAGAATGATCTCATAAATAAATGCTCTCAGCCCTCATAAATAAAGAGTGTGGGGAGGTTCCATTGCTTATGTCTTGACCACACTACTTGCCACTTGTACACAACACAGACTTGCCAATGCATGTTGGCATCAAGAAAGATTATCCATGAATTCTCCATTACCAAAATCCCTCATAAATCTAGAAGCTACTGGGTATCACTGATTTCTGCTAAAAAGTTTTCTGCTATGTCATGACTATTAAATTGCACTAATTTAAGTACAACCTACAGATGTTTCAAGATTCAAAAATCAAAACCCACCATTTGGAAAAACAAAGAAAGAAAGAGAAAATAAGACTCAAAGAACAGGCTGGGTACTTACGAAAAGCTCTGTAGAACTCCTCTAGAGCTAGGTGCTTGTCACTGTTATAATCATCGTATTTCAGCAAATCGAACACAGAGCAGTCAGACGGTTCCTTGCCAAGCTCTTCCCGTTTTATTACCTGACAAGAAAATTATAACCATGAAATTACATTTGAGCTCTTACAGTTCTCTGGTATAATTAATTGTTTCTAATAATCATTTAATAGATCATTTTAAAGTTGCTCTGGGGCAATGGACTGCAACTATGTAAAGTCAGGGATTTCCAGTTACTTTGTAATTATTTATTACAGTTTTAAAAGTTAATACCTTTAGGACAGACCCTCTGAAATTACAGAAAAGTCTTTAGAATATACAGAGCATATATATAATGGAGATGGACTGAAGCACTATAAAGACACTGAGAATTTTAAAGCTGATTTTACTTTATATGTACAGGAATAGTGATTAAGAAATATTCAAATATACCTAAAATAATAATTTCCCAAGTAGAAATGGCATAACGCCTTTTTCCTCTAATTCCTGACCATAGAAACCAAAAGCAGACACTTTCAAAAATAACTAATATAAACTCTTACTACCCTACTAATCATATCTTCTTACAGGATTTTGACAAGCCTATTACCTTACCAAAGACCTGTTACACAAATAGCTGACCTGAAAAGGCTCCTGTTTCTCAATGGGGACACATACAATTTGTAAACAGATCATAATTAATAGCTATTAGATTTTTAACTCTAATGAACTTATCCCAGAGAAATGTTCTTTAATATTTTAAGTCTGTGTATGTTGCAGACATCTACTTAGATTCCAGCCAAGGAATTTTTAAGATGCTGAGAATGATTCAGAATTGTCATATTACATGGGGCATGTATTAGAAGTACTATCACACAACTGAAATAGCCAAAACTAATGCAACTTTTCATTGGAATATTGCACAGTTTAGTTTGTATTCGACACAGAAAAAAAGGAATATAACTATAGTTAATTCCTAGGTAAAATAATCACTCTTCCAACCCTTTATCAGTCTCCCATGATAATTGCAAAACCATTATATTTGTATTAATGGAGTATCTTCTGAAAAACAAGGGATATGGGAGCTTTTGTGTTTCAATTGCTTTGCAAAGGAATTCATTCAGTTACTATTCATGTAAACACTAAACACCTAAAAGAATAATAGGGAATAAAAGGAGCATTAGAGGAAAAAGAAAAGACACAAACATTTTATGCCACTAGAAGTCATCTCCTACATAATAACATTAAAGCATTATAAAGGATAATCACCCTGTTAGTACATTAGAGAGTATGAAATCTATTTACAAAGATAAGAAAAATCAGCACAAAACCACCTTTTGCTATTATCAATTAAAAATACATACTATGCTGCCTGAATATTAGTGCTAACTACGTCCCATCTTTTAAAAGCCTTTTTATTGAGTTCTCATTAAAGTGAATTAAGAAAAAATGAAATTCTGTAGATCTTGCAGCTGGTCCATAAAGGACAAAAATGTAGTCTGGGAAAAATTAGTAACTCTAAACACATTACAGTTATGCAAGAAGTACTAAATACGTAATAGCATGTATTGGAAACTTTAGAAATCACTGAAATTTCAAGGCCATGAACATTCAGTATGAGAACCATTGTCCGTCTCATTGTTTCATTGTTTTAAAAGGTTGCTTTCACTATCTGCAGTTGTACAAATAAGGAGGGAACTTTACACCTAAAGTTGAAGAAAAGCTTTTTTAAATCCACAAAAGACCTGGCTTTATAGTACCACATTTTAAATTTCAAATTAGTGTTCTCAGCTTCCATTCTTCAAACTAAAATCTGTTATTTGTTAAAATTGACCAATTATAAACAAAAATAACATATTTTTAAAAGAAGAATCATAATTTAAAAGATACTAGATAGAATGATTGTGCTATTTCAAATAATGATACTACAGACAGTAGTATCATTTTATCATCCTGGCAATTATTTAATTTTTATCCTCAGTAAACCTATAATTTTGATCACAGATATAAGTTTCACTGTTTGCTTTTGTATATATGTCTTTATGTGGATGATATACTTTGGAATTCTTTGGAAAATACACTCACAGCTGATAAACCCTTCACATATGTCTATGAGGATAGATTTTAGAAGGTACAGAAGTGATTTCATATGATGATTAATCTTAATTATCTGTGATTTGCTGCTAAAAGAGCTGTCCCAATCTGAATTCTCTTGTGCAGGATCTAGCCATCTCCCAACTTTCCAATGGGATCTGTGGATCAGATCTGCTGTGTGGTCAGAAGAAAAATTAACCTTTATAGAACTTTTGGGTGGTTGGTTGGCTTTTCCTTTTGAAGGGGCAGGAGATTAATATTCCAGCACATGAGATATGACTCAGAACCCCACTCGGGGTGGGGGTTTGGATTTTGTAAATTACGTATTTCTGTAGCACCTTGAAGCACAGACCAACTGTGATATGAAGTTCCAAGCTACATGAGACAAGCAAAGCCATTATGTCTGGCTGACAAATTAAGGCTGTCTGCTTCCTTATAGAAGTTTTTTGCAAGATATTATTTTACTTAAAAATGTATGATAAATAGACTAAAACTCCATGTGTATGATACACCATCATGCAATCACACTTGTGTTTCACAGATGATCCAACAATGCACCTTAAATTTTAAATGCTATTAATCTTTCTGTCCATGGAGAAGAGTAAAATGCAAGGAAACTGTTTCTTAAGCAAATTCTTTAAACCCAGACTGTCTACTCCTTGGTTAAACTAAGCAGACAGTAATTTGTTAGGGAGGCAGAAGAAACTCGCAACATTTTTAGCAAGTGACATGCTAGAAACAAAATACTTACTATAAACATTAAAGCCTGATTAAGATTGTCTCCATGATTTTATGATTGTGCCAGACAAGTCAAACATGGATTATTTGATTCCAAAGTTTTAAGTTGAAAATCCATACCAGAGAAGGTATGCAAATATTTATGCCCACAATTTTTAGTTTGAATTTGCTTAAAGACAGTGAAATATTTACTTTCCATATTACAAACGGCTAAAAGGTAAAATATACAGCAAAACTGTTCATGGTTCATTGTGACACCCCATAAATACTGAAAATTTAGAAACTTACCTACATTTTCAAATTAAATATGTATTTTCTAAATTATGAAATTTATGCATCAGGATGTAATGCTCTTTGAAACACAGAGGAAGGATTTGCATTTTTTGGAAAAGATTGCATTTCTAAAAGATATAGCACACAATTATCTATTTTCTATGAAACACCACACTCTTACCTCAGTTCAAAAACTCTCAGAAATTTAGTCAGTACAACTCCAAATTTTAGAAGATTGGGAAAGGTAATCTGATTAAAAATGACAAACTGCACATCAGACGAGGTTGTTTCATTCATTTTAATCTGATTTATGACAGTCAAAATGAAAAATCTGCAGATGTTATGAAACTAGACCACAAATAACAATGTGTCCTTTATTAGTCCATCTTACCTGAAGTGTTATGGGTTACTGCTTTTTCGCTTGCCTGTGATTAATGGTCTTTATGTCCATCCCCAAGGAAAATGTCACATAAATACAACTACAAACCAAACCTTCCTTTAAATCAAATATGGTCATTCAGTTAGCGTGGGTTCATCTTCCCTAAAAGCAAGTACATCATCACAACAGTGCCACTCAGTGCTTGATAAAACACCAAGTACATCAAACACCAAACATTGTGAGAACTGTGGTCCAAATTCAATCTGACTGCATAAGGAAGGTTCAGTTTCTTGTTTCACCATCTTCCACAGCAATATATTTTTGTTAGAAATTAAAAGAAGTGATTAATTATGAAACCAAATTGATAATAGAAGTTGGTAAATTTTTCCTTGCTTTACCTTCCCTTAATCTACTTAAATTAATATTCTTATCATTTACCAGCAAGTTCTGTAGGGCAGAAACACCATCCTCTGGTGTCTACAGTAGTGTGATAACTTTGATATGTGTAGAGTGAGTAAAGACACAGGACTCCTGTATCACAGAATGATGCAGAGATCCCCAAGCAAATGAATACCTGAACTTCTAAACCCACACAAAGTGGCCTACAAAGGCATGTACTCAATTTCATTTAAGATATTATCTTGATACTAGCCCAAACTAATCAAGTTACATAGTTCAGACATGAGGTTTCCTTCTCCAAACTGCTCCAATGAGAGGCACGCTTCCCTGCCTTTCCAATTCTGCACTTCGCAGAGGGAAGTCCTGATCTGACTCAGAAGATGTAAATGTATCCTTAGGTGTCTGTAAATATAATGTTATAGATGCCTAGTTCACAGTATAAGACCAGAATAGGAATTGGCCACATAGATAGGCTGGGTGAAATTCTGCATCTCAAAACTAAACCCAGAACCACCAGCACTCTGAGCCTGTGGCTCTAGACTTAACCAAGATAAAACACTGAGTGCAAACAAAATCCTACTACAATTTGTGTCCACTTCCAGTTAGCACGAGTCCTTGAACCTACTCAAGAAATGAAGCTTGCTCCTGCTTCCTGCACAGCCTGCAAGAATATAATGGGAAATGCTTCCACTTGATAAAACCAAAGGCACCTGAGAAAAATCAAGATGTTAGAGTTTGTATGATGATCACAGTGTTTGTAAGCTTTATCTCACTACTAATCCCTAAAACAGTCTTAACTTCTCCCAATTTTAAAGTTTCATGTAGTGTTCTCACTTTTATTTTGAACCTGGAATTGAATATAGCATGTTTAGTTTTTCCTAGATTAGTGATAGTAAAATTAGATAATGCAATCTAAATAATATTATTTATTATTTAGGTCCCTAATTAATAGCAGAAAATAAATAGAACTATAACCCAGCATGCAAAATATTCTTCTGCTTATGTAGCATGTAGGGAAAACCAAAGTTGATTAAAAACAGAAAGAGGAGATAGATTCATTATCCTTTCTTTGAGCTCCAAGTCCTCCAAATAACTCTTAATAACACCACTGAGGAGATGCAAAATCAGAAGTCATGAAGGTAAAAATTTAAATGCCAAGGTCCAACCAAGTATTTTGATCGGTTTGAGAAACCAATTTTGACAGAGAGACGCAATTTATATAAGTTGTGTCTCTGCAAACAAGTCCCATGGAGTATTGGCTGGCAAAAAGTGCAACAGTATTATCATTAATATAGAAATAAAACAAAATAACTTTGGGGTATTTTGTTTTTGCAGAACTAAGGATGAGATTTTATAGAAATGTAATGCATTTTCATTTGTCCTACGTAACTTGGTAAATAAAAGAAATATATTCAGGCATTTAAAATTACAGATACTAGTTCATAAATAAGGATTTATTTACTTTTATACCTCTTTATTTGACTCTAAAAACTGATTGTTGAAAGGTGGAAAAGGAAGACGAAAATTTATTTTTATTATTACTATATATTCAACTTGCTTTCAAGCTATGTCACTTCCCTTTTCTGTAAAATTTTGCTTTCTTAGTTCACTAGTATAAGAAATAAATGGCAAAAAAGCATCTCGAAGTCTAATCAAGTATAGATTATTTCACTTCACACACTTCTTCCTTCATAAAGGAACTCAAATTTCATTGTTGAGCAGGATGAAACATTTTTAGAGCTTATGCATTTTTCACTGATGGCAACCAGAATAGGCTTACTGTTTATAAAATGGCAGTTCCACCATAGCAGAATAACTGCATTCAGAACTGGAAAAACACATTTTATTCCCATGCCTACCCATAACACTTCTGCTCTTTTTCCTCTTCTATACAGAAAAACAGTATAGAGTAATCAAGCAGTCTACAGCGACAGAAACACTGGTGTTTCATTTACAAATTTTTGTTACAGTTTGGTTTTGCATAAGATAAAATAGATAAATAAATGAGTCTGTTAACAACTGAATATTCATAGCTAACCAGAAGATACAATTATCTTCCATTATTTTGGATTAATTTAAAATGTTTCAAAGTGCTTTAAAAACAAACCAATCCTTTCAAGGAACACCTCACCTTACTAGAAACCTTGAGATATGTTGATGAGAGGTGTTGAGAGTCCTGCCTATTTTATAGCTTGCACTTTTGGAAAGATAGGTACTTTCTCTGGTCTACTTCTCAAAACAAGAGTGGTCTAAAAGGTTAAATTCGTAAGTCCTTTCAAAATCAAGTCACATCTTACTTGCTGATATAGGCTTTGGAAACTAAAACATTAAATGAGTCAAACTCAGCAATTAAAGCAGTCAAGGCAGAGAAAAATTTATATCAGAAAAAATGTCCATTGAGCCTGCATGGAGCTACATAATCCCACTATTTTCCTATTATATTTACACAGTGTATTGGAGTTAAAATTCTTTTTTAGCTGCAATTCTATATTGGACTACAAAGCCATGAAAAATATTATGCCCAGATGCTAGAATTGTTCAAACAGTAGAAAAAGTAGTCTTCCAATATTTAATGTATTGCTATCATTCTTGAAGTATTAAAAAAAAAAAAAAACAAAACCACAACAAATCAAACAAACCGTTCTTACTATTTGAAATTAGGTTTTTTAACAAAAACACTACTTTTGCTTTTTTTGGGAGAGAAATATGGTTGCTTTTGCATCAAGAAGCAAATTAAATAACTTTATGACTTTTGATCCAAAATACATCAATAAAATTGGAGTGTTGCTGTCACCATGTCCAATCTCCAACTGATTCATTTCAATTTTACATTAGGTAGGATGACTATATGGACACCTATGAGATAATAAATGCAATCCAAGGGCCTGATTGCACAGCAAGATTGACGAGATGTAAAATTTAAGATGCACTATAAACTGAAGTTCCATATTCACGTGAACATAAATTAACTTCAGGAGTCCTTGTTTTCTACAACAAGTATGTTGTTTTTCATATCCTCTTAACATGATTACATTTAAAATGCAGACAGGAGCTATTATTAATGACAACTCTGCAGATTTCAGAATTTTGATTATGAGCACAATCGAGAAAAATTCTCCTAAACCTGAGAATATTTTCCGGCGTACAGTAATGTATCCCTGTGGATGCTTGACCCTGGCTGGATACCACGTGCCCACCAAAGCTGCTCTGTTACTCCTCAGCTGGCTAGAGGAGAAAAAGTATAATGAAAGATAAAGTCAGGTAGAGATCACTCAGCAATTACCATCATGGGCAAAACAGACTCAGCCTGGGGACAAATTAACTGAATTCATTAACAATCAGACAAGAGTAAGATAAATTACAAATAAAACCAAGTATTAAAAACACTTTTCTTCCAAGGGGCTTAAACTTCACTGACAATATTCTCTACATTCTCCCTCCCCAGGAGGGCAGGGGGACAGGGAATGGGGGCTGCAGTCAGTTCATCACATGTTCTCTTTTCTACTCCTTCCTCCTCAGAGGGAGAACTCCTCTCACTCTTCCCCTCCTAGAGGAGACAGTCCTCCATGAACTGCTCTAACATGAGTCCTTCCCATGGGGTGCAGCTCTTCATGGACTGCTCCAGCACTGATCCCTTTCAAAGGGTGCAGCCCTTCAGTTACAGACTGCTCCAGCATGGGTTCCTCATGGGGTTAATTGTGTCTCTTGTCAAAACATACAGTAACAAACCAACAATGAATTTACTTTACATTAATCTGTAGGCTGAATAATTTGATGTTTCTGCAATGAATTTCAGCAAAACCAAAAAGCATGTATTTGGGATTTAAGGCTGACTTGTTCCCATAGTTGTGAAAAAGCACCACTTTACAGCTGCCATTATAAATTCCTCTTTATAAAAAAAACAAAAAAGTGGGGAAAAGTATGTATAGAAAGTTTGAAAACAAAATAATGGTAGAATTTTTTATTATTTTAAAACTGTGTTTGACACACAAAAAAATGAAAAGTATGCATGTAGCAACTGAATAGAGAAGTATTATATATAGTTTGCAAATCTATGGATGTAGTTCCTATCTACATTATCTATTGATATAGTATATTCATATAAAAAGTATTATTTGGAAGATATATATAGGAACCAAGGTCTCCTGAAAGTTGAAATTCTGAAAGGGTCTAATAAGCAGCAGGAAAAATCAATCTTATAAAATTACAGAAAAATATTTTTAAATTAGTCTGTTGAAATAGTGTGTTAGTCATTGACATGATACCTACATTTGCAATCCCCCTCTGGTCCTTGAAATTGACACTAAAATTTTAAAAGTCAGCTGTATGAAAATGATAACTCCAACCTATTTCTTAACACTGCTATGCAACTTAAAACATAGGATAATGATCAACAGTCACATCTAAAAAAATACTACTTTTCTTAAACTTTTAATTAACTGCCTAGTATTAGACCCATTAATATAGTTTAGCCATGATTAGGTTTCTCAAACACAGACCTCTAGTAAATCAAAGTACATTTGTCCCATCAACACTCTTTAATAGAATCAATCCTTTTAGGTAGCTTAAAGCCAGTGCTGTTATGCCTACCAGAGCAGCAATTACTGGGTTAGATCTGTAATTAGTTAAAATTTGCTATTTAGAGACTATCATGAACTCTCTTTGCAATACATCTTCTGTACTTCTCTAGTCCTAATTAAGATAAAGCAATAATACTTCTTTAGCATTACAAAAGTGATTTACCTCATTATTTTAATTGTTTTCAATTTCTACAATGCATCTATACAGTTGGACTGGATGATAGCATGCAGTGGATAATAAAACAGCTCATGGTCACAGCAGCCTAGATTGTTCTAATACACTGCAGTATATTTCAAAGCATTATATTCAAATTTCTAAATAATCGCTACAGACTGTCTGAATAATTCAGCTCTTGAAAAAATCTCAAATGAAGTTTTCCACCTCAGAGACTCATAAACATTTTCTAAAATATCCTAAGACATGATATTCCATGTGCATATTCCCTGACAAAGACATCTGAATGGTGACTGTGCTAATAGAAACAAAAACCAAACCTTACCTGAGATAACTCGTTAGTGTCCACAAGTCCATTGTTGTCTGAATCAAAATAATTGAACATTTGATCTACAAGAAGTTTCTTTAAAGCCATTTTCTCGCCAATGGATTTATCTTTTGATTGTGCAATGTATCTCTGGTTTTGTAGATTCAGTAACATATTTTTCACTTCGGTGTATTCAGTAGGTTTGCATTTATCCCCTGAAAAGAAAATACACAAAACAAGATTTTGAATTTTATTTCCTATTAAAACTTTAACAGTAAACAAAACAAAACCAAAAACTGAAAAAGCAAAGAGTATTAACTTTTTATAACACTATAGACAGGGTTCTTTTAAGAGGTAAGAAATTCATTGTGTAGTGGTTTGATCCATAACATTTCCTTGTCTGGTCTTCAAATTAAGAAAATAAGAAAAACAAATTGCAGTTTTAGATACATTCTTAGATAAAGTTTTCTGTTTATAGAAACTAAGCAAACTTCTATCAGTTTCCAAATCTGGAATTTTTTTATTTATCATTCTGGAAAGGTGCCTCTGAAGATTTATTAAAGTGTTACCTTTGGTAAAGCTTTTCACATAAATATAGAAACATAATGTATGCAAAAAAACCTGCAAACATGATAGAAAAATATATGCTATATATTTCATAATAATATTTGACTTCAGAAAGCTGAAATTACTCTTCAGTTCTCATAAGCTATCTCTACCTTTTCATTTATTGGACATAGCAAGCTTATTCGAACAAGAAAAGATGGGATTGCCAAAGGAAGAGAAAGGATATCGTTGACAAAATCTGCTTTACTCTTTTCATTATCAGGTCTTGCATAAAGTGGAAAATGCTACAGAAATGCCCTGCATACAGTGATTACAGTCAGTACTTATGTTAAACCAAAGCACAAAATAATGTGATTGGTCTTATGTCAGTCACTGCATATTTTAAATTGGATAGAGAAACAGTTTAAAAGGGTTTGTTTGGGCTTTTTAATTAACATAACCTTAGGATTTCATAAGGGTTTTTTATAAGATGAGATATGTAAATGTGTACCAGCATAATACCATGTATTTTTTGCACATATATATTTACAATACATATATAGTTACAATACTTAACTTCAAGAAGTGAATACAAGGCTAGAGCAATATACTGATTAGCAAAGAAAGCTATTTTGCAATCTTCTTTTTAGTCACTATTCTGAAGAAACAAGGATTAATCAGAAACAACTATTTACCTCATGGAAACTGCTTAGGCAGTCTTGTTTTGCAAGTGGACCTTTTCAGAAACATCTAATTTACATCTATGGGACTGGAGTTTATTATTTCAGAATATTTAATGGTATATGCATCATTATAGTGACACTATAAACACCTCCATAGTCATTACATAAGGCAGAGAGGGGAAAAGTTCCTAAATCCTTCTCACTACCCTAGAAAGGTTGAGATGTAGAAGAGAAGGATTTATGATAGAAGTTAAATCATGGAAGAAGATAAAATGTTTTTTGGAATCAAACCCACTCTAGCCTTTTTCATTTTGGTTTTTCGAAAAGCCACCAACTGTTATGTAGCTATTTAAGTAACAGAAATAGACAAACCCAAGCTGTATTTAACTGACAGCCTAAGATATGCATAGTTTTTGCATATTTGTCCTCATCTGCCAGGGGCACGAAGATTGAGGCCACACAATTTGTAAGAGTTGAGTTCCACATGACTGCTTTTCAGGGGTCTAATGCAGAAATACTCAGTGGGAAAACATGTTTATTCCTCAGGCATTCTGAAGCTGCCCTGAGCAAACCTTGCCATCTGAATGGATGTAGGCTCCAGGTGGTGGGGAGGGAAAAGAGCACTTAACTTGAACATACTCTAATTCATTTGGGTGAACTCCAAGAGAATGGGCCAGAAAACAAGTATCATCCTTGTCTCCGCTAGATAACTTCTGTGGCTGTGGTGTCCTCAAAAAGACAGTTTGGTTTCACTCTGCTGCAGGTGATGGCTAACACCACTTTACCTACACTCTCGGCAGGGCTGGGGGTGGTGGGGAAGACAAAACAGATCCCTTTTGATAGTGTACTGCTCAGAGGTGGCTACCACAATCAGATTTTAGCCCCTGCAAATTATCGGTCTCATTCTGCAATTTTAAATCTGCAAAGAGCTGTTCTTTAGAGATACACAGCACAGTAAAAGAGTTTTCTTAATAACATCTGTTAAATCATGGATTTATCACAGTATTGATGAGTCGCTCCATGTCTGAGTTCAAAAAAGAAATAGAAAATGAACAAAAAAAGTCACACTGACAACTTTTTTTTCCTTGAAGCAGAGGACAATGTCTCTTACTTTAATGATTAATCAAGAATTGAAAAGAGGTTCTCCTCTGTACAAAGGCAATAATGATGCTAATATTCATTAGAATACTGAAGATTATTTAATCATAAATTCTGGAAAACTTTTTGCACAAATTGCACAAATATTTCCATGAGCAATTTTACAAGCCACATAAATTTAGAGGAAAAGCAATTAAATTTATGTATCACATGATCATGAAAAGCATTGCAATAATTAGTTGCATTTCCTACTTTTAACTCAAAATTTAACTCAAAATTTCCATAAACTCAGGGTCTATGGAAAAAAACTGTAAAGAAAGTTTGATCACAGTTCAGAAAACACATTTTAATGTACTTTAAACATTAACTTTACATCTAAAGCTTAAGGGAAAATGAATTAATGTATTCTCTCACAACACCTGTTCAGAGAGAGAATTCACACAACATATTTTCCACAACATTTCTTTTTTTGCACACACCACATTGAATAGCACAAACTTCTGTGTCTAGTATAATAGTCATACAACAGCACTTACATACTGCATATTTATAAACTATTTAGAGATTTTTCCAAAAGGGAAAAATATTTGTATAATTTTTTAATGTAAAACATAAATGCTAATACAAAATAATGTGAGAGACTGCTACTGCCACAAGTTTCAGTACTTTCCGTAGCAAAACTTCATTCACAAATTAAGTAAAGTAATATGTTGTAACAGAACTACCATATTATTTATATTTTTATCTAACACTCACCTTCTAAATATTACTATGAATTTTAACAATACACTTTAAGCCAGTGAGAGATCAACCTTCAGTATATGATCTTAGCTAATTGCAGTTGTGGTAAACCAGATTTTCATGCTTATACTATGTTAAAAATTTTAATTTTATACATTGAAAGTAGTCTTTACATCAACATCTGGAATCTAGGGAAAAACATGATTCATGGATGTTACTGACAGATAAGGAAATCACAAGAGGAAACAATGAGACACTCCTAGTGATTACAGGGCACAATTTCATTAACAAATTGCCCTCTTATCTCATTGTCATGACTGCCTTTTACTGCAGTATTTGAGGAAATGTGAAGCTTATGTTTAAATTACAAGAATGAGGCTTGGTTTACAGGAGACCTCCCCCAGGCTGGAGTAGCAGCACAGAGAAAAACTCAGTTGCTTTATTTATGTTCTAATTTAGTAAGCATTAGCTGTGAAATAGTTGTCTCAATGATACACAAATGGTAAATGGGGATTAAGTATGTCAAACTTTACAGTGAGGAAAAGTAATTTATGCTTAACAGGATTGAGAAAGACAAACTACTGGGAATATACTACAATTATATTACTTCCAAAAAGGCCTACTAAATTCTATATAATTAGCTACATAAATGAAAGGGTAACTACACTTACATAATTTACTAACTTAATTCAGTCTTCTAGTACTTTTTACTTTCATTTTTGAATTAGACTTCCTACAAAAATAAATAGCTATTTTCTGAAAAATTCCTAGAAAGTAATAATAGAACAAGAAAACACAAAAGAAGACAGAAAACACAGAAGACTGCTCNAAAAATTCCTAGAAAGTAATAATATAACAAGAAAACACAAAACCTGCTTCTCTGTTTGTTTCATTCATGGAAAGGACCGATTCTACTACACAACAGTTTTTGTCAAAAAAAAAACAAAACCAAAAACAAACCCCAAACCTAAATAAAAAAACTCTGCTATGATTTAGGTCACAAGTTGTCTAACACTGTTTGTGCAATCACAGAAGGTGTGCAAAAACATAAAAGTGAAAAACAAACACACTGGAATCTAAGTGCACTTCTCCAGTCCCATATCTTGCAATTTCTGAAGTAGTCATATTCCTAGGGTTTACTTCATTCAAACTCAAAAAATAGCAGAAAAATAGAAACATTTGCTGTTTCCTTCCATTCAGTGCAACAGTTTTGTAGCTGTATCTCTGTTACCTCAAAAACAGCTGAAAGTTAGAGTTAGAGTGCTATTGTCCTTCTAAGACAGTATTGAATAGATGGTCTCTGCCTGTAATAGAAAAAAAGTTCTGTTTGATAATCAGTCTTTTTTAATTTGCAAGAGAAAAAATTATCACAAAATTAATTAATTATTTATGAAATCATGGCAAAGGAATATGCACATTCTTAGCACCTGCAGAAAAATACTAAAGAATCAGGTAAGATAATAGTTTAGGAAACACTCCTTACATCCAAAGTCAGATATCAGATTCTTGTATTTTGTAGTTTTTAGAAAAACACTAATATACACAAAGAAGACAAGAGTGCACATATTTAAAAAGCACAATAAAGCAAATCATATTATTTCTGTTCTCAGTTCTTTCACCACATTCATGGTTAATACTTTAACCTTTCCTTGCCTGAGCATTTCCATTTAGCAGGAACAACCCTTATGTCAGAGAGTCATTGAATCACTAATATTCATGGCACATCTATCCCTACAGAAGTCATCAGCTGCTTAGATACAATTTGATTCTGAGCTATTTATGATTTTGAACTGAGTTTTGTCTATTTCTATATCTATTGAGATAGATTTTTATCTTTATCTATATAGCACAAATGGTTTCCACATTTTTCCTTTAAATTGCATAACTTTGGATCTACCAGATATGGCAACTAGTTTTCGGTGGAGCATATCTTATATGAACAGTTTAAAATAATCCAAAACTGATATATACATAAATCAGAGTCTTGAAAATGGAATAGACCTGATAATCAGCAAGCCTACCTTTAGCCTTCTACACTGTGAATATATTCCAAGTAATTTAATTAGCCAAAATTAATTCACTGCAAAATTACAGATTACATTGCATGGAGCAAACATGAGAAATTAATCCAAGATTATATATATATATATATCTCCATACATACACACATATAGAAACATATACATATAGAAACTAATACAAATATACACACACACATATTCATATGCACATACACATGCACATATATACCCTTGTACACAGGATGAAGTCACTACAAACATGATCTGATATCAATTCAACTTCAAACATAACATAAGAGGCAACTTGAAGGTCTTCATCCATTCAGTTATTTTTCAAGATCTGTCTATAGATAAGGCATGAGAGTTGTAATCTTACTTGCAGTCCTAACCAGTAAAGGCACATTTTAGACCACTAAAATTGCTTAGGTTTATCTGAAAGAAACTTCAAGTTCAGATATCATTTCACAATATCTTATTTTTCAATATAAAACTATCTTCTAAATGTAGAGGTCAAGAATTTTGACCCCTATTCTTTAGTCTCCTCACTGAAGCTCTGGAACTACAACAGAAACAATCTCATCTGTACATAGAACTACATTTTGATCTATGGTCCAGAGTTTGTCGGATGGAGAGGAAAGCTTTACACTCAAAAGCAAATAAACAGGGATTACCAGCAAAGCTTTTCCCTGTTGCAGCTATGTTTTAAATAAAAGGTGAGAATTTTCTACCATTTTTTAAAAAACATGAGATTTCAGGTCTGCAAATTGTGGCCCAACAGCTGCTCAACTTTATACATTCAGAGTGCCTCAAAAAAAAAAAAAAAAGACAAAAAAGAAGACATTTTGAATCTGTGTTTGGCTTCTGGGTTTTTTTGGCGGGTCTGGGGTTGGGTAATTTACACAGCACTCAATCAGCAGATGTGCTGTTTTCCATCTATTTGTGTAGCATCCATACTTTCTAATGACATATATAATTTAAATCTAAATTCAGCATTGCTGTCCAAATCAAGATGCTCAGGTGTTAAGGACTTCAATTACTCAATTATGTTGTGTAAATAGGTCTAAGCAGCTACAAAAATTGTTAAGAATATTCAACAGTGTTGTCTATTTTTATGTGATATACATATAAAAATACCTCCCACATAAAAAAACCACCTAATTATCCAGAGACAGGCACACAAATACAAAATTTTAGAGTTATATCTGTCACTGTCCTTGGGAAATACTTCTAAGTGATTACTATAGCTGGTATATAAAATAGAAATGAATCTAGATTTTCAAAGCCTTTGTTGCACTTTGTAAATAAGGAATAATGTTGTCCTTTCTTTAGATATCACCAGTTAAAGTGTTCTTGACCATTCTGATTTTTCAAAACCAAAAATCATAAGACAAAAGTAATAATTTCATTTAATTACACATATTGGCACAAGTCTGACATCCAGTCTTATCTGGAGACATATATAAACATCTTTTCATTGCTTAAACAATCAATAGTTCAGAAAAACGATTCAGATTTTACTTAGAGAAAAGACATTAATAATGGTAGAAGTAACACTAAAACCTATAGTAAATTTGCACTAAGAAAATGGAAAAAGAGGTAATACTATTTCAACTCTTTTTTTTTTTCCAGGGGTGGTTAGAAACATTATATGAAGTGAGAAAGATTAATCAAAAAAGTAACTACAAAATTAAGAACAGAAGTACCGAAATCAGCATTTGGGATAGTGGTGTGTGTTGGTCTTCTGGTTGTTAATGCAGAGTAATTGATATATCACAGATCTCTTGAAAGAAGAAAATAGGTCATATAAACTTTCACCTTCAGGATGATATTTGAAATCTATAGCAGGTTGACAATAATGAGCAAAACATAATTTTCCACAGCTGAGAAAACAGTGACTGTTTGGGTTGTGTGGACTGCCTGTTAGTATCACAAACACTGCAAGCAGTGCTTGTCTGTAACTGAAAAATGCAGGACTCTTCTACAGGATTGACCCTGTCTTGAAACAACACAAATCCACACTTCTTTCATACAGTTATATCACTTTTCAGAATTTCTCATGTCTTGTATGCTTACTTTGAGATATTATACCATGGCAAAGAAGAGAGGAAAATGGGTGCATTTAACAAATGAAGGTTTGGGATTTTTTTCCTTGTATCAAGCTCAAGTTTTTAGATCAATTTTTCTATTTGTTTCATACATCTTAAAAAAATTAACCTTCCATTTTATCCGTAAACATTAATGTATAACATTAATAAGGTAATCTGGGCTTCCTTGTCATTTTTAAAAGAAATTTGAGAGAGAAAAAGAGAAAAGCAGTGTGTCCCAAAGGAAGGCATTATTAAAAATGAAAGTTGAGACAGAAGTTTAATGCAGCATTTTATTTTCCCCTCTAGTGGAGTCAATGCAACCATTGCTGTTAGTCTTCCTCCCACAGGGCTTAAACAATTTTTGACTTGAAGTATCTGAAGTGATACTACGAAACTTGTGAAGTGCTATAGGCCTACATTAAAAAAAAAAAAAAAAAAAAAA
>VZTJ01003407.1:11702-27148 GCA_013397795.1 Orthonyx spaldingii | reverse complement strand
AGTGTAAAGAAGTAAATAAAAAAAAAAAAAAAAAAAAAAAAGGAAAAGAAAGAAAAAGCATTCTTAATCCAGCAACGAAACACTTATGGGATGTAAACTTCATCAGAAAATCTATGCAGAATTCCACTTCTTGGGAAGCATGTGTCAGAGGGCTCTCTCATATTAAAAACAAAGAAGTAAAAAGTTACTGAAAGAGATGAAATATTAAGTCACAATCTTCCCAAAAGCTTCCCAGAGATGTGGAGTATTAACAGGTTTACGAAGTTGAGGTGTGAAGACGGGGCTAAGCCTAACTAAAACAGTACTGAAATGTTGGGAATTAAAAAAAACAGTTTTGTTGCTCCATTTCTATTTCTTCTCCACCATCACCTATGCCCACTTTTTCCTTAGTTTCACCTTTAGCACAGTTGGGTTTTGGTGCTAATTGCAGAAGTTGTTACATTCAGTCTTCTGCTATAGGAAAAAGAGACTTAGTTTTATGTGTGTATATATACATATGGAACCAAAAATTAACAATAACTTGGCATAACACACACTTGTGTCTGAATATCTGCTCATATTCATACTTGCTTGAGTTAGAGTTGTGTAAATCAATGCAAGAGAAAAGCTAAGCCTACATAACCTGACTTTCACTTAGAGATGCAGTGTGAACCTCATCAATTTCTCAGATCATGCACAAATTATGACCAGTCAGCCTTAAACAGCCTATTTTGATCATTGTTTTCTTTCACAGTTACAGAAAAGGCTAACTAGAGAAAATAGATCAATATTTGAATGGAATATTCTTGAATTCCTATAAATACATGTTTTAGTTGAGACATTTCTCATCTATGGTTTTATGCAGAAAGGCATCAGAAAAAAATTAGACTCCAGCTTTTCACCAACTGCAACGAAATTCATAGTTTTGTTTTCTTACAGCTGAAGCTTTGTTTCTAAGTGTTTTCTTCAGCACTTAATCTTCAGCAGAAAATGTCCTTACTGACACAGATTTAGGGATTTAAAAAAAAAATTATTCCTATTTGGTTTTATATTAATTCTATATTTCTAGATACAATCCTTCATACACTTCAAAAAGCACTGGAACAGACTACCTAGGGAAGTGATGGAGTCACCATCCATGGAAGTGTTCAAAAAACATGTGGATATGACACCTGAAGACATGGTTGAATGGTGAACACAATGCTGGTGCTGGGTTAACGGCTGGGACTTGATGATTTTAAAGGTCTTTTCCAACCTTATGAATGATATGATTCAAATCAAAGCAATCTGAAGGTTATAAGTATTCAACAAATTATTCTACCATTTTAAGATCTCTGTTTCTCATGTCACCACTTTGCTTGATTAGAGTAAAATGAAGAAATTTGATTGTTTGGGGTGTTTTTTTTAAATTTGTGCTTATTCTAACTTCAAGTTATTATAATCTTTTTGCTTTCTCTCTCTGACTGATGGATAATGTTTTGTTACTAATTATTACTTAGTTAATGCTGCCTTCCAAACCTAAAGATGACTGTCTCCTAGCCATAATTCAAGACAAATGTCAGACATACCAAGATATATAAATGAAGAGTACCGTGCCTGGCATTACAATTAACCTGCCAAAACGAATATATATACACACCAGCTTTGCACCTGAACTGAAGAGAACATATCTAAATATGTTATTTCAGCATTAACCTCATTTTGCTTATGGATTCTGATATCTGACACTGTATATCCCAAACAGAGGTAACTTTCAAAGTAAGCATGTAATGACATTAGAGTTTAAATAGTTTTAATGATTCTGTAATCATATGTCTGTCCTTCAATAATACTTTTTGTTTTGTTTCATCATTTTTAAGCAGCAAAATCTCTTTAGGATAAAAATAGATATACAAAAAAATCAAGGTATGTTCTTAACTGAAGGATAACAGCTGACTTCACCATTTGTGGAAGAAAAGACCATATAACAACTATCATCACAATTTTTAGATGTTAAAACACTGTATTGTTTTGTGTACAGATCCGTATTGTTTCAAGTCAATAAAGAGTAGAAAGCTTTCATGAATTTTTATTACTCTCACAATCAAATAGAATATTCTTATTTATGTTTGTGTTGCCCAGTTAATGATTTTTCTTGAGAACATATTAGGGATCACTGAGCCTGATGCTGAGACTGTGGAAGCTTATCTGTGTATTACATAACACATATATTGTTTCATGAACAGGTATTGCTATTGTATTTTATTAAAAGACTCTGAAATAGGTGGTCTAGTTTATGTATAGAAACATGACAGTGAACATGAGATAACATCTATCACTTTAAAATATGAACTTTCAACCTGTCAACTAGTATGTGCCACACAGCAATTTTGGGTGCATCTATCCCCTTACAATAGACTATGTAAACTGACAGTTTTCATTCTATACATCTCCTCTTCACAGATAAATGAAGGGAGGTAGTGTAAGATTTCAAAATATGTAATCTACAAAATGGATACAATTCTCGTCGATTTGTAGAAGAGTTACACCCACACCTGCTATTTGTATTTTCCTCCTTTCAAACTTTGACTTGAAAGTAAATAGGCTTCCACTCTCTAAAAACAAATACTGAATGAAAAAAGGACATTACAGGTTGTCTTTTGGGATATTTCTCTTTAAGGGGATTCTCATCTCACATTATACTAAAATGCTCTGCCCCACCATACATTTTGCAAAGTTTCTGCACAGTCTTGAAGCAATACAGGTTCAGCTGGTTTATGGAGAAGGAGCTATGTTCTCCCTCTATTCTTGTCTTACCTCGCCAGAGAGCAAATACCAAGAGTACAGCAAGAGCAGACAATCTTTCAGTGACTGAATTAAACTAGCATCTGCACACTGAAAAGACTCTTAACTGTGAAAGAAAAGTATGTATGTTCATTAAGAATAAGTGTGAGTATTTACTAATAGCACTTAATATATCTGACAGAGCTCTAAAATTATAAATTAGTGAAAAGGGCCAAGTTTTCCTCAAAACTATTGAAGAAATCACTATATTCAAATTCTTCCTTAACATAATGGAAAAACTAATTTTCAAAATACCTTACCTTATCATAAGATTGTATTATTTTAGAATAAAATCAGTTTCAGTTTCAAATGTAATGTTTGAGCTACCCCTGTTGAGGGACAGTAGCAGCAGTGCTGGTTAACAGAACTACAACAGCCGGAAAGTAAAGCAAGATGAGGTATGGACAACATAGAAACTTCACACACAAATCTATTATGAAAACACATTTGTTTCAATTTTCAGATTGCTAAACAACAGGTGCAAATGTCAAACAAGTTAACAAATAAGAATAGATACATTAAACATTAAACACAAATAAAAAGTAACCCCCCTGACATGTGATATCGCTATTACAGTTCCAGAGAAAATATGTTGGGAAATTATGTCAGACACAGATTGTGTATATAAATATGCATACTGATATGTACTAATGTCAGAGACTGAAATAGCTCATGCCTCAAACATTGACATAAAGTTTTGCTCATTATAGCAAAAACCGTATAAAGAAGCTACAACCACAGAAACCTTCTTGAAGAACCTTGGACTGTAAATCAAACTGCTGAGATTAGACAAAGAGAAATCTATTATTTAATTCATCTCAGGTCTGGGGAGAAACAAATAAGGCTGAGGAAAAGAAATGCATCCACAAGAGAGTCAAATGCAACAGAGACTGTTCCCTGTCTGGGTTTGGGCTGGGGGAGATCACAGCTCACAGAAGCCAGGTTTACACAGACTCCCCCCCAAACGAGGGCCAGGGGAGAAGGTTTTGGGTGCATGGAGTAACCTCTGGCCAGAGGCAGTGAACACCCATCCTCCCTTTACACAAACCGACCCAGCTGTGGAACTCCCAACCCCACAGGCCACACCTATGGGACTTGCACGTGAGAAGCAGCTGAGGGGGAGTCATAATCCATCAAAGATCCCCCGAAGTGCCCCCCTGGATCCTTTCTGAGGCCTTGCACCACAGACAGCATGTGATGCAACAAACCTGGAGTCTGTTGTAAGAGACAATGGCAACCTCCCTTCCCCAGGGAGGTGCCTGCGTTTTCCTACCTGCCCTGAGTGTATATTAACCCATCGGATTCTACACTTATTGGGGGGACCTTCACCACCAAGAAGACCAGCTGGAGAGGATCAACAGAGCATCGCTGGGATCCATGGAGTGGTGATATTTTCTTTATTCTGTCTCTGTCACTCTCTTTCTCTCCCTCCCACCTATTTTCTATTTCTTTCTTTCTCTCTCTCTCTCTCTCGCTCATACTTACTATCAAATAAAACCCATACTATTGACATTGGCATATGGTCTCATTTGCACCTTAATTCGGGCAAAGGCATTTCTAATAACTTTAATAATCGAATCGTGACAACTAATGATAATAAAGCAACAGCCAAGTTCATATGCAAATAAGATAGAAGATAAGTTTTGGTTCAAAGCATTTAATCTTTGGAAAGGTGTCAATTAGCCTGTTAAGAATGGGAAAAGCATATTACTATTTAAGATATCATTGCAGAACAAGTTTAGCTGCTGTTATATTTTTGTTTCAGAAAAACAGGAACACAGTGGGAACACTACAATAAAGTTCTAGCTGTTGTATTGAAATAATTGGAGCTATAAACAAGTATTCTCAGTTCTTATTTTTTGTACTAAATAGAAATTAAATCCACAAACAAATTAAGAAATTCTAGAAACAAACTTTATATATAAATTTCATCTTGGTTGCTTGAAATAGCAGGCACAGATTTGATTTAGATATAATTCCCTCCATTTTAGTTTCTTATATCAAACAACACCATGGTAAAGAAATTATTATTTTGAGAAAAGATATTCCCTTTTCATATATGAGAGAAAATGCACAAATACAATTGTACTGCCACTATCAGATTACTTAGTGGATCTGGTCAAACTTTATTCTATTTTTGCAAACTCATTCTAGTCAAAAAGTAATGTACAAGAAATTCATAGAAAACTTATGTACTGTGTAAAAACATGTTTTATATGCACTGAAAAATGGTGACAAAATCTCTGGTGATTCAGTGTAACTGAATTCTGCATACTAGTACCAGACTTTTCTCATTGTAACTAATTAGACACAAAAAGCAAATGCCCAAAAATCCCTGTCTAGAAATAAAAAAGCATGTATTAATTACTACTATTCTTGAAGTCTTCTAATTCTTGTATCCATAGGGATACAAAACTGATTTAAAGACTGAAGTCTTTAGAGAAAGCAGTACATTGGAAAGAAGATTATGCTGTGACATGTATGCCACTGTGTGAACGGATGACATTCTTATTTCAAGGATTTGTGAATTGACACAGGTTTAACCTAAATTTGCCTCTAGACCTTGACTGAAAAGGGGCGGAAAAGAAAAAAAAGGTGGAAAAGAGCTTCATATTACCCTAATTCTGAGATTATTTTCAAGTTAGGTAGTTTTCAGAGCTTTCTACCAGTGACAAGTTACCCAAATTTAATCTGTGATCTAACGTGGAGATTGAATTCTATCATTTCCAGCCAAGGGGTACCACAACATTCACATAATAGAGGCAAGGAACATTATTGCTGCTGCTGCTGTTATTATTATTATTGTTATTACTACTAATAGTACTACTGCTACTATTATTATTATTCCTGCTCTGAGAAAAGAGTCAGATTAAATAATAAGAGTAATTTTGTTTACAAGACATTTCAGTAGCCCCGAAAAAGCAATATATTGCAGGCTTTCCAGAAAGATTTACTCTGCAAATAACCTTGAGAATGAAACTCAATCTTTATTTCTCTTCTGTTTCTACATGCCCTATCTAGTACAGGGGAAATGGTGAGAATGGACATAAAATTGTCTTTTAAAAATTAAAAAATAACCCTTAAATTGGATCAATATGAAGATGTTAAAAGTGGTTGGTACTACTACTGTCTTGCTTTTTTTAGAGTTGTAAGCATCCGGGTTAACAGGGGGATGTTCCTGGATTCTATTTTGTTTTAAAGGAAAGCATGACTCCAAAAATTCTCACTTTCATACATCTCAGAAATTATTATCCCACTGGATGCATTGGCAGGAAATAAAATGAACACCATTAGATACAGATTATCACCTTTATAAATGAATAATCTTATTTTGCCTTCAAACTTCACCTGTTCTGCTGTCAGGAGAGATAGTCAAAATCCTCTCACAAATATTGAAAATATATTTTTGAAGTCTCAGACAGATAGTAAATGTTAAGAAAATGTAATTACCAGTAACCAGAATTCTCCAAGATGCAAAGTGAACATGTGCATTTATCTTTTGTGAATGCTAAGAGTTAAGAAATATTTTTGGCCTTATAATGAATAATATATCAGCAACATGGCCACTTGTGCATATACTACACATAATATAACGCTGGATTGGAATAAATAGGAAAACGCTGCAAAGCAAGTGCAAACGACATGCGGTTCTTTAAGAGCTCTCTTTTTGTTAAAGTAATGATTCTTTAAAACTCTAAGGAACTGTCACTATTTGTCAATTCAAAACTTTAGTGACTTCAAGAAATGCCCATACCAATTAAAATTACCTTGAGTCCTTCCTGGGAATAACAATCTTTCTTAAAAGCTGTTAACCATACCTAGGCTCTCCATTCAGCAAGGAGACACTGCTGTGTCAAAGTAAACAGAAACTGCAAGAAACCATGATAACTCTCTCCAAGAAACTGATTATCTAGTTACATTTGTAGGTCAGCTGAAGTGTGTTGTAAAACTTCAAAGCAGTTTCATCCTTTCTGACTTGTAAGAGGTTTAAAAAAATCTGTTATTCTTCAAAAATCCACCAAGACAAATGGTCAAGAATTTGGAGACTCCATTTGAGATCAAATACCTGATAAATGGCCAGCTTCATAGCATCACAAGTCCTTCTGAAAAAAAGTATCAGTAATTTGAGAAGACACACTAATGAAGGTGGAATATGAACCTATCACCTACACTAAATACAGTGCTTACATTTATTCTGAAGAGAAGTGAATGAAAAGAGGCTTCTTCTGGAAGGGCTTTTTAAGTTTAAGAATAATCTAAATAACTTTTTTCAATCCACTTGAAGAATGCTTTTTATTTGGCTATAGTATGTATCACCAGAGACAAGAGGGGTGTACCCAAACTGCAAACTATTCTAAGTAACAGAAATTATCTCATTAAGATGAGAACATTTTACCTTAATGGCCTTAATTCTCATGTTCAGCAAATTGGTGTCTGTCAGCAAAGTGAATTACACTCTATTCTCAGAGTCTGCACTCTTGAAAATAAAGCTGATCTGACCTTAAAGAATGGTGGGACAGCCTTCACAGGCCTGAATGAGTGCCCAGGCTACAGAGGTATCCCTGAGGCATCTTGGCAGGCTCAGTCTCAGATCCTGAACAAGTGCCAGAGGGCAACAAGAATTTGAAGACGAAGAACTGGAAAAGATTTAAATGTGAAAGGCCTGACACTAAAACATACTGCAAAAAGTGAGATCACCTCATCAAGTCATGTTCCTTATCAGGCAGTGAGGGACAATCGTGGCATGGCACAGACACTTCTGCTTCTAGAGGCTTCTTACCCATTTGTCAGCTCAGATCAACTCCCTTGGTTTTCACAGGGGAAGCCTCTAATTACAAGGCATGAGCTCAGGTGCATTTCAGGTGCTGAGAGCAGACATTCTGGCTATAAACTGAGAAACCAACCTATATGTTAACTGGGTATAATCTTCTAGGTTACCATTAGACAGTTCTCAGGAACTAAGAAAAAAGCAGATAAAAAAAGCCTTAGCAGAATAAATTTGAAAGTCCACACGTGCCAGGTTTGTTATAAACAGTAGACCAAGTAATTCCTGACCTGCGAAGGTCACAAGCAGGCTACCAAATTTATCACTCCATTTTTTCCCCAGGGGAAAGAGATACCCAACATGTAAAAAGAAAATCATCATGATAAGGACAAATAGTATAAAAACATAAGCAGGTATTATGAAAAAAAAAAACAACCAACAAACCAAAAAACCAAAAGCAAACACTCTTTTTTTTTTTAATTAATGTTTTAAATCAGGACAGAAAGATAAAATTAAGGATGCGGGTGGACACACCAACTTCTTTATCCGTGCATGAGCACAGAACACCCTCAATAGATTCTGCTGAAGCCAAAGCACATACCAGTAACAAACATTTCTGACATATACCATTTCAACATATACATTAAAAATAAGTATACACTGCAATTCATACTGAATAAAACACTATCGCTGCTACACTGTCACTTTGATACACATCTCCTTGAAAAGGTCCAGCTATAGGAATCTAGACTGAAATCTGAGCATAAACTAGCTTTATGTTGCATATTTCAGCAAAAGAGTTGAGGAACTCTCAGAAACTCTTCTCAGCAGAAAATTTTCCCAGTTTAGTATTCACAAGTGGGTATATATTTAGCCAGTTATTTGGTTGTTCTTTTATCTCATCATCAAGACACACTGCTATGGTGTGACCTTCTGGAGCACAGTCTAGAGTAAATATTTTCCTTCAAAGCTATTTCTCATCACACAATACTGATGGGAACTTCCTTTTGTCAAAGGCAGTCCTCTAAGTAAAATTTCACCAGACATATGCCATATAACTATTTCTTGGTGTGTATTAGATATTGTCAGATATGAAGAAAAATATTTTGTCAGAACAAATATTTGGTTAGCAACAAGAATGGGCTGTTTAAAGAGCAGCTCTCAAAACAGGTGTGGTTTCTATTATTGTCCTTTTGTCATCTGACATTAAAATCAGGTCCAATTTATTTACATTATTATTTGTTCAATGCTAAAAATGCCATGCTCAGCAAATATAAATGCTATCTGTTCAGAAGAACTCATATTCTAAAGGCAAATCCACAGAATATGGTCACACACCTCTCTCCCTTAACCCTTTCTATTTCTCTACCACTAAATTTTCCTTGATGGTTTCTGACTTTTTAAATGAGTCAGTTTACTCATTACATAGAATTAACTATGTTAAAAGCAAAAGAGACTTTGCACTCTTGTGTCAGGACTGAATTTCTGACTATCAGAACATTTCGTTCCTCAACTACTCGAATTAATATGCAAGGTTTATCTAAAAAGCATACACTGAACATTCCCACACGTTATTGCAGTTGCTCTAGATTATCTTCCCCCACCCCTAAAGCAAAGAGTGATAAAATTCTCAATGTGCTTTCCCTGTGGGTGTAATGTTTCTATCAAACAGATGGGTGGATTTCTTCAATCTTTCTAACAAGAATTAATGGAAATTAAAAAAGGATTTATTGACTAGTGGCAGATGGCTGAAGGATTTTGCTTAGGTACAACTCATGTAAATTACAAAAAAAGCAAATTCAACCTCTTGCTATGGACAAGAGGTTACTTCTTCATTAAATTAGGAGCATTCTGTTCACTGTTCAAATGAAGTAAACACTTTCCTTTTTACAGTTAAACATTGCTTATTCCAAAAATCATGTGCTTGGGAACACTGAAACAAGGGAATATGAAATTTGCTTTATATTTCACAGGGTCACAGAATGAGTAAGGTTGGAAGGGACCACAACGAGTCACATCTAGTCCAACCTCCCTGCAGGGCCATCCCTGAGCACCTGGCACAGGATTGTGTCCAGAGGGTTTTTGAGTACCTCCAGTGAGGGAGACTCCACAACCTCTCTGGGCAACCTGTTCCAGTGCTCATTCAGCTGCACAGTGAAGTTCTTCCTCATGTTCAGATGGAACCTCCTGTGCAGCAGTTTCTGCTCATTGCCTCTTGTCCAATTGCTCAGCACCACTGAGCAGAACCTGGTCCATCCTCTAAGGCCCTTCCTTCCCATACTGATGGACATTGATGAGGCCCCCTTTTGGTTGTCTCTTTTTGAGGCTGAACAGGCCCAGCTCCCTCAGCTTGTCCTCGTAAGAGAGATGCTCCAGTCTCTCAGTCATCATTGTTGCCTGCCACCAGACCTGCTCCAGGAGCTCCATGTGTCTCTTGTCCTGAGGAGCCCAGAACTGGACACAGCACTCCAGATGAGGCCTCACTGGGGCTGAGCAGAGGGGCAGGATCAACTCCCTCATCCTGCTGGAATGCTCTTCCTAATGCACTCCAGGACACCAATGGCCTCTTGGCCAGGAAGACACACTGCTGGCTCACGGCCAGCTTGTTGTCCACCAGGACACCCAGGTCCTTCTCCACAGAGCTGCTTTCCATGCCTGTGCAAAATCTAACAGCTCCAGAGCTGAAAACACTAGGACTGAAATTTTAGAACACAGTTTGATTTTTATGTACTCATAGTAGTTTATTACTATACAGAAAATTGATTTCTTCTTTGATAAAAATTATATTTGGAAAGAAAATATTATCACTGCAAAGATAAAGATATTTATAAATCCAAAATCAATTTAAGTAGATTCTATAAAATATGTTAATAATAACTACATCTTTTTTCTCATTCACAAAGGTCTAGATAACCTAATATAATATTAAGTTACAAGCTCTGAAGCCTCAGAAATTATACATAAAAAAGACAATCATTTATTTATAGGTCCCCATTAAATGTTTATGTTTCTTGGGTTAAAAAGAAAATGCTTCCATTTTATGTTCTTGTAATTACAGAAACTAATCAGAGAGCTAATCCCTGTTCCTGGTAAAAAAATAAAACAATAAAAATATCTCTGTCAAGACATAATAGTATTTAACCTATATCTGCATTTTAATATATTTTAATATTTTTCTGACTTTATGATCCATTTAAATTTTAAAAACACACTGGAAACAAGTTAAAGAGTATGGTTTGGGGCACTACTTTACTGTTTGTTTTTTTTTTTTCCTCCAGAACAATAACCTAGATATTTGGGCAATCCATTTGAAATCTGTTCTCTTACTAAAAAATCCTCTATGCGAACAGTTAAAATTATAGTTACTGGGGTATTTCAGCTCTATCTAGATAGTAACATTAGTTGCAATTCCAAAATGTTAATGGATTTTCATTTTATAGGCTTTAGGTGAAACTGGCCTTTATTAGCCTTGAGAGAAACTGCAAAACCAACCTTAAGTGACCTCTAAGAATTGTTATCTCATCATACAATATAATTTCTGGCAAATTTCCAAAACTAGCAACACCATTCCCAAATTTTACTTGTTCCTAATGGAGCTACTATTAAAACACATATATTATCAAACCTACCCAAGCCTACTCAGAAATTTAAAAAACAGTTTACGCATTGCATGATTTCCTGTTAGATAAGTACGTTCTGAAGAATTGCGTACAATTTAGAAAGTAGTCAACCCTGACTACAAGCACAATGTGTACTCAGAAACAGTTTTCTTTAGTAATGCAGCACAGGTAGTTGAAGGGCTTGAATGGCTATACATACAGGTAAATTGAAGGACATAACCCATCATGCGTTTATTAAAAATAAGTTTCCTCCAGTTCAGTCACTGTTAATATTGCTGCTGTGTTGAGAACAGTAGCAATTTTGCTTTACATATTTAGTCTACAAATCCAACAGGAATGCAATAACCTCATGAAAAGGCAATTAAATTGAGAAAAAAATACAACCCTACTTTTCACTTATCACATTAAAATATTGTAACAAAAACATACATACACACAGAGAAATTACAGCTTTGGCAGAAAACACAAACGTCTACAAACATAGCCAACCAAACAAAGAACCAGCTTACGGAACTACTTTCAATTCTTAATGGCTCCATGGGTAAAACAGAATTAATGAAGTCAATAATTTGTCACATATGCTTACTGCTGGTAGATTACAAAGCTGTCTTCCATGTTTGGTTCTCAGCTCATAGTGAGAGCTATATTCATAGAAAATGTATGTATGTGGAATTGGTTTGTGAAAAATGCAGCTAGAAAATTAATAATTAAATCCCACTAACATGACACAAAGATACGTGTTCCCAAGTCTAATGGAGTTTCCACATAGTTTCCACATAAAGTCCAAATAATTTAACTCTAAAATTTAGATTTTTCTGCTACCTTTTAAGTGTAGCTAAACCCAAGTCTATACCTTTTATTTTGTATTTACTATGGGCTTCAATGATTTAAAAATTAAGAAAGTGGGAAGTGAAACAGTTGAAATATTTAATGCTTAATTGGACTTAAAGAACTTTAAGTCAGTTTTTAAAGAAGTGTGTGTGGGACAGTAGCCTGAATTCTGCTCCATACTAAAAATATATTTTCATAGAACATTCATGTTGAATGCAACTAACTTATCCTTTGAAAGGTGTGTTGACATTTGAATTATTTTTCACTGTAATAATTGAAATAGAACACTTTTCTCACTTGAATATTTTAACTTTAAAAACTCAAGTCATTCTGTAACTTACTGTTATAAAATGTGACAATTATTTGTCCATCCATAAGGTAGAGTTATTCTGAAAGTACTAACCATGAGATGCAATACCACTTTATTTTACTTTTTTCAAAGTAAACCAAAAGATGTAAGTACAAGCCAACTGTATCTAATTTATACACAAACTCTGATTTTTTTTTCTTTTAAATCAATAAATCCACAAATCGCACTTTTTTCAATAGAGCAAGACTGCATATTAACTATTTGGAACAGATTAGTTTATGAGCAAGTTATTGACCATGAAGTTTGAAAAGAGAAGCATAGGACAATGACGCAAAGGAACAAAACTATATAAATATTAAAATACTTCTATTTTAAAATTAAATCAGTGATATGAGTTTTCTGAAACCATTCTTCCAAACTATTTGATGCTAGCAAAACCAAGCATAAATTAGCTAAAGTTTCTTATAACTCCCAATTAAAACTAATTGAATCAGTAAATTGAAAAAAATTCAACACAAAGAACTATTTTCATTGAATCTCTGATAGTAAGAACTACAAGGTGTAGCTTTTTCAAGAAAATATATAACAGTATTTATGGGAAAAAGTATTTATCTTGCACTGACTCCTCAGTAAAAATACTCAAGAAATATTTCTACATGCACAGCAACATCCTTTGAACTTTCTTTAGCATTTCCAAACCTCCTGAAAATATATTTTCATTTTTTCCCATTCTTTTCTCATCTCTTATATTTTGTATTCTTCCTTTTATTCTAAGTAACATATTCCTCCTCCTCTCAATCTTTATATTAGAATTAAATGGTGTCCACAGGATGTCTTAAAGAACACTTTGCATTGCATATGCAATTTCCTCATAAATCAATTCTTTCACTTGAAATTCAGGATGAAAGTAGATGGATTAGCTTAAAAATTCACATGGATGGAAAAGTTAATGTAGATTATGGTATTTCAGCTGCTTGAAGGAGGTAGACGCACATGCTGCTATGCAGAAGGGACAACACTGCCTTGGTCTGCTTTGTCTGTCTCTCCCACTTTGGTAATTAAAGTCTTTTGTCCTTGTGCTGACACCAACTTTGCTAAAAGCTTCCTGACTCCTGACTGCTTGCCATGCTTTTTTACAATTGTCACTTCTCTTTCAAATAACTGAGTGTGGGTCTAGGTGGATGTTTGGAAGGTCATTCTTCAGTGGTGCTCCACATAAAGTAGATAAGTGGTTTTGTATACTCCAGAAATGCTGCAAGTATTATATACACAGACTGCTTAAAATTTTCACCCATGTTAATTAAGAAAAGTATACTCAAGAAAAATGTCATCCTCATGAAGATTAAGAATATCCAGTACACCAATTATGTGACCATCATTCTCAAATTCCTTGACTGGATTACATAATTATTAAAATAACAGTTGAAGCTATTTTCCTGGTATTCCAGACAATAATAAGGTTAAGTGTTCTATGATTTTTTTTTTCCTTATTTGTAACTGGATACCTATAAACTTCTGCACTGTATAGGAGATCACTCAAAAGCAGGAAACACCAAACGAGTTAACACAGAATCAAAACCTCCTAAAACTCTTCTTTCCCAGACTCATTTCTAAGGGAGACAAGCTTTCTCCTTTTTAACCTTTTCCCAGCACTGATATTATTTTATTTCAAGTATCACAGTAATCTTTGCAGTTCAGGAAAATGGGCTCTGAATAATTTACTATGTTTAATTTTTTTGGATTTAATTTTGTAGTTCAAAGGATTGGAGGTACCAATATCAATTCACATAAAATTCTCATGACTAAAAAAAATTGATGAGTTTAATCTATCTAGATTACTAGCAACACAAAAGTAAGATTAGCAAAAGATCTCTATTAATTCATTCAGATCAGTGTGCAGAGTCTACAATTTTGTCTTGAGACAAACTGTCTCTCTGTCAAACCCTGTTGCCTCCTTCTTCCTCTTGTCCAATCTACTCTGCAATGGGTCTTTCAGAGGCTACATGGAAGTAGTTTCACACCTGCATCACAGCAAAATTCCTCAAGTATAATTTCAGAGTTAAAATGCTGGAACTAGGCAGAACAAGTGGAGAAGACTTAGTTACTGGAAATCTATGTATGGAGTGATGTATGTCGGACAGAGACATCAATATGCAGCTTGATTTTTGACAATCACAAGCTCTGAAGAAATTGATGCTTTAATAATTTTCTACTAATTTTATAAAGTTAAATAGAACGATTAAAAAAAAAGGAGAGAGACTTTGATTCAACAACAAAATCGTGACCCAATAATCACAATTTCCGCCCCTTTCCCTAAAAAAATCCTTTTAAGATTACAAAACACACCTTAACAGGCAACTTGTAATAATATGCTACTCTTGGGATTATGGGAAGAAAGACTGACACAGTTAGGATAAAAATATATTTTTGGAAAAATATGGTGTAACACATCACCAAGCATTTAGAATTTGCCAAACAAGGTATCCTCAGAGACAACTAAATCATAATAGAACATTCAGAAGGCTACCAGAAGAATGTTGTAAGGCAACTGAGCAGAATTCAGTGTTAGAAAACAAAACAGTGACCTACTCAAGAAAATGTCACAAGCTAGGATGACACAAAAAAAGAAAAAAAATTTTATTGACTAAGAGGAAAGAATAACACTCTAGAATACAAGCAAGCCACTCATTAACTTGCTATTCCACAGCCGGTTAACTAAACTTAAGAGGGAAAATCAGTACAGTTCTGAAAGCACCGATAGTTCTGGGAAGTAGTTCTGCAAGAGCCTCAAACAACACAAGGATAATATGCTTACTATGGGAGAAAAAAAAAAAAGGTGCATATAAATATCATTGTGGCATAGCAGTATGAAATTCTTAACTCACAGTCTTTTTGCTAACTTGATTTTATGATTGATCACATAGTGTTTATTACAAAAAAAATGTCAGAACAATCCTGGCTCCCAGAGACTATTTCCAGCTATAAGTATACCAATTTAATACTTTTTAACCTGCTGCAACTGATAAGAAATCAATCTCATCTGTACTTAAAAGATTTGTAAAACTACAAAATGGTACCAAGTGACACAAAGATTGTCACCTGCTGACATCTTACTAAA
>VZTJ01003407.1:0-11655 GCA_013397795.1 Orthonyx spaldingii | reverse complement strand
AAAAAAAAAAAGAACAAAAAACCCAAACAAGATAAACAAAACAAAACAACCCCTCAATAGCTATGTTTGCACTGCTAGACTAATGTTAATGTCACTGTGGAACTGTAGAGAGATTAACAGCAACAGATATGGAAAAAGGAAAAAAAACTCAAGGTGTGATTTTGAGTTTAGGAACTGCCATTTCTTTCTGAAAATTGCATCAGTTGAGAGAGATGCATATTGCAAACATATAGGAAGCATCTTTCCAGAGAGATTAAAACATTTTTCTCTGAAGCCAAATAAAATATTTTTGTTTGTTGTATTTCATGAGGTCCAGATGTACTGTGCCATTGTGAATGCTCAGCAAAATTCATGAATGAATTGTACCCTGCCAACAGCAGTGCTAGTAACTCAGCAAGATCTTTGCATATCACTTTGGCATATGAAAAGACCAACTCAATTTGTCCAATGTTCTCAATATTCAATTCCATTTTTATGAACTACTTCATATTCTGTATTGTGCTACTTTAAATGCCTATGATGAGTGTCTTCAAAGGCTTTAGCATGAACCAGAACAACTGAAACTCTCTGCAGTATCAGCAGTAGGAAAAAGGACACAAAATTCATAACTGTCTTCTACTTATAATATGGAAAACTTAAAGTTTTAAAAATGAAATAACAGTTGGAAAAATATCTCTTAGGAAGAAAAAAACCCCATATGCTTAGCACATGCAAATTACTCAGGTATCTGCATGGCTTGTTAATTATATTATGAGGACTCTCTGTTCAACAGCGCTGACAGTATTCATGTCCTCTTCTTCAATTTTCTCTTACAATAGAAGTGAATTGATAGCTTTGGGCTGACAGGCTGTGCTCAGGAGTCCTAACGTGCCTGGTAGTTTCATTGTTCCTGAGGAGTGCAGTTCTTACGGAAGGGCATAACCATGGACTGAAAAAAATAGTCTCTCTCCATTTAGACTAATCAAATGAATGGCTTTGATGGTTAAAACCTAGACCTTGAATTTCAATTTGTATTCAAGCCATGAGCTGGTATTGCAAGCACAGTCCAACAGAGGAGGGGCAATAGTGCTGACTATTGTCATTAACCAGGCTGCTCAATTCTAAACATGCTGAAACATTTCTCAGAGCTGAGACTTTTATTTTCATGTACAATTATCAATATTGAGCTTGAACCATTGATCGTCAACTTTTCATCCTCATGTTACAAGGTATCTCATCTTTCAGGTAGTTTGTTTTTTTCTTTCAAGACGACATGACTACATGGTTTAATAGTATCTTAGTATTTTAACAGAATAACTAAGGATTTTAATAGAATCACTAAGGATTCCATAAGTGACCTGAACTCCTAGAAACTCAAGAACAGGAAACGTTTGATAGAGACGTTATAGAGATATAGGTAGTTCTACGAAATGGTTTTTGCTTTTTTTAAAATCTCTCACAGAGCTTTGACCTTTGTTTCATTGTTCAGCTTTAATTCCCTGCTTGCCCTCCAAAAGCCAAGTCCTTTTAACCACTGAGACTGCAGTTGTAAGGGACCTATGGATTCAACTATATTCAGTAAATAGATAACATTCAGGTTACATGAGTGAAAAAGGTGGCATTACCAAGACATTTTGAACATTCAAGTTGAATATTTGTTAGGCGACTTAGCACAAATATTTGTTAGGATGTAGCAAACAGCAACTCACAAAACTACAAATAGTAGAAGACACAAAGGCTAAAAAGCAGAGCAGTGCAGTACTTTTTGTCTGTTATTCCAAATACATTTGGTTCATCTTTTCCTACAGCAAGCATCACAATCCCACAGAATAAAATATTAGAAATTCAAATGAGAAATATCTTATGAAGAACACAATGTGAACTTAATTAGCTTCCTTTTTTTTTCTCCCATTTTGAGAAGTTACAAATTTGAAAACAGATTAAAAAAATAGACAATATAGTTACAAGTTCTCAGCAAAAGATGTCTCTAACGCATCAAAGCAGTAAACCACTGTAGTAGCAGTGGGACCTAACAGCAGGACTGTTGTAACAAGAAACACCTTGTTATAATATAGTCAACATCTGTGCTTCCTAAATGGCAAAGTAAATGAACATAATGGTTAGTGCCCTATATTCACATTTTGCAGCCTGCATAAGCCTGGTAATATACTGAGTAATCAAATCAGATACCACTAAAAAAAAAAGAATCCCTGATCTCTCTCTCCACTTCCGTTGAACGTCTATATGAAATTTGTTTATATGCAGCAAAACAATACACCAAAGTTCTACAGATAACCCGAACAATCAACTCTATTAGCCGTAATAAGATCAGGACATAATCAGCAATGTGACTTCATAATTTAGCAAGATGAAATAAAAATACTGGAGTAGGTCCTACTTGTTTGTCTGTATTCAGCAACTTTATAAATGTAATTATGTCATAATGCTAGAAATCTTACTTAAGCAATTACCAAAAGCTTACACATCTGGGACTTTTTAAGAATAGAGGTAGTGAAAACTCCTTCAACTATTATCATGTAAGCCTCAAACCCTCAAATAACATTCTAGGGCCACCCCTGTTGACTTCTATACCTATCAGTACTTTAATGTCTGCTTATATTACTTGAAGAAAAAAAAAAAAGAAAATGAGAGGATTAAAAATGGTTTCAAGTTATCATGAACAGCTAAGGCTTTTATATGAAAGACTTCATAACATTTTGCTGAGGGCACAGAAACATTTTCCTATGGGAATGGCAGTCCAGAAGATTTAAGACTAGGATTTAAGGACAAATCAAGCAAATGCAGAATCATTTTTCCAAGAGATCTGCCTCTTTCTAAGATAGGATTCTATGGGCAGTTGAGGTTACATAAATCTTATCTTCATTTTATTCCATGATATCTCAGTACTTTGTAAATAGTTGTCTGCATTTTATGTGAAGCAGTATGATCCAAACTCATGTTGCATCAGTGATCCTAGAGAATGGTGGAATTGCAATGACTCAGTGTTACTGCTGAATTCCTAGAGCGAACCATTGACCGATGCTGCTCCTTAATGGGACAAACAAGCCTCTAATTAAAATTACTTGAAGTTGTTAAAGTGCAATGGAAAAGCACTGTTTTGTATATCAATATGTGAACATTCTCTAGTACTTAATCTCTAATTAATAAAATGTAACCTTAAAAAAATATTTTGAATGTAATTATGGCTTTCTTAAACTTATGGATAATTAGGTTGGTTTGGCTTTTCTAAATTAGTTTTAGTCTTTACCCAATTTTAAAATTTTCAAAGTATTATGGATAATCTCTAAAGCATAAAATTACAGCAGTTATACAGATGGAGCAGCCATTTCGCTTTCCCGACCTTAAGATATATGATATGAGAGCACTTTATTACATCAGGCAGAAGGATCTAAGAGAGTTCTTCCCAGAGATATTCAAATGTGGTTGATCATTTTAATTGGTGTGAGGAGTTCCAAAAGTCTAAGACAATAAGAACACAAAGAGGATTGAGTATGTGTTCTATATTAGTTCCACAAATGCTGACACCATGCCCAAGGAAGTGAAATGGCTATACATCGACTGTCTGTTTCCCTCTAGAAACAATTTTAAATAAAGTTTTACTGGGATAAAATTACTATCAAAAACAGAGTAGTTATGCACTGTAGAAATTTTAGGGTACCCCATATTTTGCAAACCCAAATATTTGCAGTCGTGAGAAAAGAATAACTTTATGCACATTAGGAACCACTTGACAGGCATCCCAGTCCTAACTGTGGGCAGGACTTTCTGGCCAAGAAAGAAGCCCATAAACATTCATGCATTACTACCTTCTCATTGCCTATAGTAAAACAGTTTTCAATAAAATTGATATTGGCAAAATAGTGGAAACGGTACAGCTAGAGGTAATTAGCCTAGCTGGAAATCCATAGTGAGGAGCCTTTGATGTGAAGTGACATGCAAGGTGAATATTTGTTTCCAAACAAAGCACAGTGCAAACAAGAAAACATCAGAAATAATTAGCTGATTTTTTATAACTGAGTTCAAACATTGCATGTAAAATATGCATATAACAGTAGTGTTTAATTTATTTTTGTCCACCTAGCTACATATGTATGTTTTTCCATGTTAATAAAGTATATTCTTTTATAAAGTAATTTTGAATTCCTCTGCTCAGAATAACTTCTTTAAAGATACTGGAAGGAGACTGAGATCAGAATGAAGAGAAATCTATAGGGAAGTTTTAAAACCATTTTTTTACCCATGTTCTCACTGAATTTATAATGAAGATGTCCCTACAACTGAGAAAAGTAAGAATTCCCACGTTTTGAATTTTGCAGAAAATGAATGAAGGTGGGAAGAGGTCTTTGTTTTCAGTCCACATTGATGTTCTACCTAATTCTAGCGTACAACTTACTGGCAAATCTTTTCTGTAAAGCAAAGTATGTGCTGGTTCAAAAAAAATGAAAGCAAACTTTTTTTAAATTAATTTTAACATGTATCGTTCTTTGCCTCAGATGGTTTAGGCACAAGGTGCTTGCTCTTAACTACTCAAGATTCTGTCCTTTATAATAGCCCTGAGCCATTTTTGAGTAAGTGGCAGGTTTTCCTTTTCAATTTTCCTTTTTCTTTCAATATTTCCAAAAAGTAGCTATAATCTAAACCTTTAAAATATTTCACTGAAACCCTAAGCAAAACAAGAGCCTGTATAACACATATAATAGATTACATAAGATAATATAATTCATATGTGACGTTTAAGCCTATAGCTTTTTGTGTGCATTTAATTATCTAGCTTTCAGTATCTGTCTATAAATATGTGTGAGCATATGTATAGGTTGAGATTTTTTGATATTTAAAAAATTCAGTAAAATTCTTATGATTTATCTTAATGATCTATAACTGTGCAAATACATAAGACATTTGAGACCAAAATTATTGAGCAGTGTTGTTGAATTTTCACAAGGAAATAACGATTAGAAACTGACTTTAGTTCTCACAGTAATATGGGGGAAACATTCAAATACAAAGATAAATCTGAAGTAAAAATGGGATGGGCTTACAGACTGCAGCTACATGTTCAATGTATCAACTTCTAAGAGGTACTCTCATAATATTTGAAACTCTTTTTAATATCAAATCAAATGGGAAAGTGCAAGTGTCAAGAGAAACTTTATCTTTGATCTTCATATTCTCTCTCTTTTTAAGACACTATGTACAGGCATATAACATTTCCTGTCAGCCATTGAAGGAATACACAACAGCTGTTAATATAAAATTATACATGCTTTTAAAATATTATTTTATGCACATATATGTGTTAAAGTGCTCTCCAATCAAATCTTCCAGAAGTACCATCAGGATTGGCATTGAAACTAACCAAAATATAAATGTATTCTCCTTACCTCTCAGAAACAAATGTGGCCTCAGAACTCACAACTAAACTTTATATTTCTTATCTCTTTAATCTGGTATAGTGGTTCACTTAAAATATTTGGATTATAAAAGCCTTTCTGTAGTCAATATCCGGGTGCATTAGCAGGTGTGCTATAAGAACAGTGTTTTGAATTTCATCAGCTCTGATCATTAACTTGTCATGCAGTGGAAGGATATTTCAAACTGACTGTAGTGCCAACATACAGCATAAAAAGCTTAGGAAAAATTATTCAAACAAGAACCAACAACAGATTTTGTTTACAATGAGGGACTGAGGAAAAATCATTAACATACTACAGTGTTTTAAAAGACAGATGGCAGAACACTAGACCTAAATTTAGCCATATAACTATAATCATACAGTACATGGAGAAAAAAGCACACTTTGAAAACTTGAATATAGTTAATAGGGTTTCTTTTCCTGGCTGTATTTACACTATCAAAAGCACAGAGGCGGCCACTGACTTGGAGATGTGTGATAATTTTCTAAGACACCCTTGCTTCTGTATTTATCTCTTTTAACTGAAATTTTTCATTATAAAATTTATACTAAGCATCCCAAAACTGTCAGACTGCATTTCAGGATGTGCACTAAACAAAGGTAATTACATGATGTGCACCTTTTTGTGCCCATATCCTCGTCAAAAGAGGCATGAAGTGGAATGACATACTTCATTAGAATTTCTCTTTCATAGCAAGTATATCTGTGGCTGTACATATTTATATCTTGCTAGAGAAAGCACTGTTCAGGAGAAGTGCCAAGCATTGGAGCAGAATACAGTCATGTTTCCTTAGGTCTAGATAGAGTTCAATTTATAGTCTTGAACAGACCTCCAAACAGAACTACTTTCTGCACAGTTAAGACTTCCACATCATTCTTTTTAAGTTACTTTTTTGCCTGAGGGAGACCTAGTAGTCATGTTTTCCATCTGAGATCATCAGGTAGCCTGTTGTAGATTATGGATATGCAATATAGTGAACTAAAACTCAAGTTTCCCGTTCATAATCATATTCCCAAATGTGACATTTAAACCTTAAAGCAAACCATGCCAAAGGTTAATTATTTGAGCAGGAGGGAACAATCCTTTCTGTCTAGATAAAAGAATGCTCTTTGACTCCAAGTTCTCAGATAGGAATACCCCTGAAGAATCTTGAATCACTCTATTCATAGTTATATAATTGTATAGTCCCATCCACCAAAGCAGCATCTCAATGACTTGTTAAAGAAACTTTCTTTGACCTTTAACTTAATATCTTTCAGTTTTACTCTGAGACAATTTGAACAAAGGCACAGAATAAAGTTGTATGTTACCTGCATATTTCAACAAGTAACTCTTGCCATTCCAGCTTCTGATTGTACACACTGGTTATAAACAATGTAAATTTGTAACGTAAAACAATTAAAAATCTTAAACTGAATATATAATACTGTTTCTATTGACAAACGAATTGTAAACATTTGCATGACCAATAGATTGTGGAAGGGATTTCAACTGGATGGCTTTTATGGATTCAGATGGACAAAAACATAGTCTTTATGCATTAGATTAATACTAACAACTGTTACTAATAAATTCTGACATGGTTTACAGATCTTTTAAAACAGATTAAGCAATTCATCTTGAACAGACAATGAGCTCTAATACTGGTTTAGCTTCAGTGAAGACAGAAAGTTCTCTGACTCATTACAGAACCTTGATAGAAATGTTTTCAGCTACTCAATAAATAACCAGATCTCACAAGTACTGGACTGCTAATGGCATTTGATGGCTACTCTCGTGGTTATGCTCCTCACATACACACACACATTTTGCTAACCCTGTAATCTCACCCACTTGCAGTGAGAAGAAACTGCCTGCTGGGCCAAGCAGGGCTGGAGATGCTGCAGTGTTGTACTGCAGTGTCATCTCTCTCACACTCATCACCTCATGTTTGACACCACCAGTGACCACCCCCACACACAACCTGCTCAAAAGCTTCAGTGCCATGAAGCAGCAAAAAGGCTGCCATTGTGTGCAGCAGCTGCCCATTTACTGCTTAACTGTGCCGGGTATTCAAAGCAGCCTTGATAATAGGCTCAATCCTAACAATGCCACAGTTCCTTCCTGCTCCCATAATGTCAGGCGTGGCATCTAACAATAGGAGACAGTGTACACTTCGAGTCTAAAAGCCCAATTTGATTTAGCTAGCAAGGAAAGAAAAGCTTTTGGTACAGTTTTATAAATTTTTGTCACTGTTTTACGTTAGGGACAAAAGCCTTCATGCTGTATTAACATCACATGCTCAGGGTTTATTTTGCACAGCACTTCCTAGCAAAGTAAACTGCATAAATCTAATTTAACAGCATTTCTTATGCCTCGCAGTGCCTTCCTTAAACAAGCTTTCCTCCAGAGTTTACAAAAGCCATGTATTAAAGCCATAAAAATAAATTATGGGGCTTTGTGACCTCCTCGTCTGGCAATGACAATAAGTGGCATTAAGGCAGAGTTCCATACATTTCTAGGGAACATGTCATTTTCCACGGAAAAGGATTCTCCTACCATCTTTTACCAAAGGCAACAAGAACCAGGCAATTATCCTAAGATACGGAAGAGAGTTTTGTGTGGTTGGTTTGGGTTTTTTTTTTTTTTAATACTAATTCAAAAAAGCAAGGTTCTTTATAAAAAAAATTAGGAACTGGCCTCAATATGGAAACAAAGGCTGTAAGAGTGGGTAATAGCCTAGATAAAGCATATATATAATGAGATGAAGATGATGATGACCTATATGAACCCATTCAAAAGAAAAATGCCATCTTTGAAACTGGACAAAGCGAAATCTGACGAGTTTCCAACTTGTGCTTGTAGCAAACCACAATCAAAGCTTATGACATTATAAAAAACTTAGGATTTTTTTTTTGCACACTTGTATTCTTACATTTTCTCTAAAACAGCCAGTATTGGTGCTTTCAAAATGGTAAAAATTAAAGTCACATGATGAGAGTTATTGTAATATCAAATAACAAAGCAATAACTGAAAGATTTTTTTAAAAGCAACCCTACAATCTTAGAGGACAAGATCTAGGAATAACACTTTGATCTCCAGTTTGATGCAGCAGCAGATCAGGTATCAAGAATTATTTTTGCTGCAAAAATAGGTTATAAGCTGTCAGCAGAAGATAATTCACAATAATAAAAGAATTAGAGAAAGCAGTGTACTAAGCCTCTGCCTACAGTGTTACAGCCCCTAAGAGATGAAAGAACAGAATTTATTTCTTTTTCCCCTTGAGTGTTTCCCTAAGAAAAGCTAGCATGTTCAATGCAAGTCTCTTTGGATTTTTTTCTTCAGAAAACACAGTTAGACAGGGTAAATGAGTACTACTAATTTTAATGATCTTCCTCACTGGGACACATTTTTTTAAAGTTCCATCCTCTTGGAGAGACCTTTATATAGCACTCTTCATCAGTGGATTTTGTAACACTTCACAGAGGAAACAAGATACAATTTTCCTTCAATTTACAGTAAGGAAAACCAAATGAAAAACCACAAGGCAGATATCAAGAGAGATTCACAAGGCTGGAATCACCTAAGAATTTTCAAACAAGGTTCTGATGCTGATGACTAACTCCCATAATTCTAAAGGCTTGCAAGAGCTAAGTTTCCTTTTTCTCAATATCCATGGAGACCAAAGGCAGAGTCCCTACCTTCCTCAGTAGCTCCTGGGACTAGGGCTTTCCAGAATCCATTAATTCCCAGTTTTATCACAGCTCTAGTCACAAACATGGTAAACGAAGACAGAGACAAGGGCCAGGTTTCACAAGAGGGAGAATGGTGATCTATACACTAGTGCACCTGAAAATAGAGGCTAATTAATGTCCAGACACTGATTTGGTCACCATCATCTATGACTGAACAAATGAGACTTTTGGCAGGTTCCATTTTATAATCTCAAACCTGAGTTAACAGGATTTTTTAACAGAAAAATTTTTGAACATAAAGCTTGAAGAGCAGATCACTGAGATCAAAATCAGACCACGAGCAGCACAAACCATCAAGGCAAAGTCTAGAAAAGGCTTGACTGAGAACTTACATTTCTATTTGGTACTCCAATGGAACTTAAATCTAATCACCAGTATTTACTGAAAGTGGAGCTTTTATGTTGCTAACATATCTACCTTTTAATGCTATATAAAACTAAATACCAAAAATAAAAATGTAGCATTACGGGGAAAAAAGTAAAAGAAAACAGGCTAAGTTTCCATAAACCTTTCTTTTATGCCTCATTTCTCTAACACAAATGGATTCCATTTCCACTTAAAGAATCCCTTTGATTTACAGAGTATTAATAGCAGCATTTCATTTCTGAAATACAATGTGATTAGTAATTGTCATGATCTGATTATTAGGTTCTTAGAAATACCTCAGCCTGAATTAAGGTGCAAACAAGACCATATGCCAGTCAATAGTATGGGTTTTATTTGATAGTAAATTTGAGAGAGAGAGAGAGAGAGAGAGAGAGAGAGAGAGAAAGAGAGGAAAGGGAAAAAAGGCTGAGGGGACAGAGAAGTGACAGAGGCAGAATAAAAGAGTATCACCACTCCGTGGGTCCCACTGGCATCCTGATGATTCTCTCCTGCTGGTCTTCTTGATGGTGAAGGTTCCCCGAAAGCACAGAGTGCCCTGGGTTAATATACCCTCAAGCCAGGGGGTGATGTCTAGGCATGTCCCTGGAGTTTGCCATTGTCTCTTGCAACAGACTTTGGATCTGTTGCATCACATGTGGTCCTGAGTGCAAGGCGTCCGGGGGGGCGCTTTGGGGGGTNGGTCTCAGCTGCCTCTCACATGAAAGTCCCGTGGATTTGGCCTGTGGGGTTGGGTTTCACACAGCTGGGCCAGTTTGTATAGTTGAGGATGGATGTTCAGTACCTCTGGCCAGAGGTTATGCCACACACCCAAAAATCTCCTCTCCCCCACCACACTCGGTTGGGGGGGAAGTTTGTCAGCCTGGCTTCTGTGAGCTGTGTTCCCCCCCACCCCAAGCTCAGCCGGGCATGATTCTCTCAGCGCAGCTGGTGGCTTTGGCTTTTTGGGGATGCATACCTTTTCCCCCAGCCTTGTTGGTTTCAGGTGATTGAACAAAAGGGCTTTCCCTTTATCTATCAGCAGCTTGACTTTCAGTCCAAAGTCCCAGTCTTCAGGGAGGCATCTCTGGTTGTTGCCTTTTGTAGTATCAATGTTTGAGGCATGAATTATTTTCAGTCTCTGACAGTAATTATGTTCAGAGACAGATAATGTACTCACAGCACTCACGCTTTCACAAGGTCTGGAAATCATCACTGCACTATTGAAAAACAGGTTTGGAATGTGCTACAAGTTTAACAGAGAGTCACTCACAAAAGGTCAAGATCTTTCAGAAAGTTTTCAAAATCCTGGCTTAGTACTGGTTTATTCTGTCAGTTCTCTCTACCAAGATTCAGAAAAAAATCTTGGAGGAAACTTTATGAATTTTCAGGAAGACATTTCTGATCATATTAGATCCTTACATACTCTCCAGTTCCTCTACTGTTGAGAAATTGAATAGTATTTCTCCTACACAGCTTCATATAGACTCTTGTTTGTACTGTATCATTTCTCCAGCACCTTGGACAGAAGCTCTTTGAGTAGTTTTCTTAAAACTGTGAGTTTGTTAGGGTTTTTAAAAAGTAATATTATAAAGTAACTATGTCACAGATGTACAAGAAAGAACTTCAAAATGATAAAGATGCAATTTCGTGAGCCACTGATGTCAACTTAAGTCCAAATTGCTGTAAAAAGTGATATTTCTGTTTCTTGCACCCAATGTTTCCTCCTACTACATGTCAGCATTAGATTTCTAAAACCTTAGATACAAATAAAAAAAGAATCTTTAAATGTTTGAAATTTTAACTCTCAAATTAAATTTTAAGTTTAATTTATAAAATTTCTATCAGTATTGACCTGACCTGGCTAGAATTTCCCACAGGTACCTGCAACTAAAATTGACTATTACTGATGAGCATGTGAATTTTTATTATAAAAACAATCTTTTATCTACCTCAGAATTTAGCATAAGAGAGCTTTCTAGGTTTAAGATCCCAGTCTGCAGGCTATTACTAGAGGGTATTAGTACCAGAATAACAGCTTATTGGGACTAGATCCAGATGTCTTCAGTCTTTAGCTTTGCTTGCTTTGGTCTGCCTCAAGTGAGGACTTAGCCATTTCACTTGCTCTGAAACAAAAACCAAC
>VZTJ01003406.1:0-12583 GCA_013397795.1 Orthonyx spaldingii | reverse complement strand
TTTTCCCTTCCCTGAGACAAAGGGGCTGGCGGCCATTTTTTTCCTTGCCATCCATGTGGCCAGGCTGGGGGAGGGGGGGTGGGGGGGGGGTGTTAAGGTTCCACAGTTTCAGTATCTAGTATTTATTTAATTTATTTCTTCTTTTTCTGTGCCTTGTGGGCACCCTTTTTTCTTTGTTTTCGTTAATAAACAGGGGTTTTTTCACTTTCCCCCACTGGTATTCTTTTCTCCCATTGGCAAAAGGTATTACTGGAGCCCTTCTCTTTAGAGAAAACACTCATTCCAGAGTGTTTTCTCCTAAATTTGTCTCCAAACAGAGACAACCTTATTTAGGCTTATTGAATAGCTGCAGCAAACAAACAACAGACTGTGCTGTGAAACAGACCACATGCTAAATCAAGAAAAAGTGTTGGTGAAGTAATATTATTTTACTTTTTGCACATTCATCAAAATGTTGGAAATAATATAACTTTTTATCTAATCAAGCTTAGTTTTACTTTGCCTTGGAGCAAAGAGTCCTTATAAGTTTCTTTAGGAGAGATGGGCTTAACATATCAACAGATGGAGAGCAGCCCAAAAGATACCCAGGAGGATAAGAGGCATCAAGAGAGCATCAACAGAAAATCAACAGAACATCAACAGATCATCAACAGATCATCGTGGCCATCTACAAATATCTACCCCAGACACTGCCTCCTGCAGAGCTGGAGACACCTAGTTTTGGAAAAGATTGATAAGAAAATCAGAGAATGAATTTCTAATTAACATCAGAGGCAAAAAAGTTCGGATCCAATCGGAAATCAAATGCTGCAGGTTACTCAACTCTGGACCAATGAACTTTGAGACAATACATCTCTATGAGTTTTGACTGTATATAATTTAGGCGGAAATATTTTCCTTGGCACATCCTGGCCAGAAAATAAAATAAAGTAATACCTGATTCTCTGACACTTCAAATATAGTGCTAGAAGGTTCTTATTTTCTTCTTGATTTTTGGTGACAAAAAGATTGAGATCAGCAAAAAAAAATGTTTTTATTTTCATAGAATCCTAGAATCATCAGGGTTGGAAGAGACCTTTAAGATAAGTCAAACTGTCAATCTAGCACTACCACTGTAACATGCAAACCACTTAATCATAAAATGCAAGTCTTAAAAAATATATTCCATGCCATTAAAAATAAATGCTGAAAAATTAATTCCAAAAGCATTTGTTATCTCAGGAACCAGTGTCTCAAGAAAAGCCAGTCAACATTTATAGCCATGAGATGGGAAAAACACAATAGTGAAAGTAGTTTGCTAAATTTTTCTGGCTTAAAGAGAGTGAGGAAAATTTACAGTCTCACCAAAAGCCCACCACTCCACAGCAGTAGCAAAAAAAATAAAAAAATGTCCTGGGTTTCCAGACAGTTCTGAATCTCAGTCCCTAATTATAGAAACAAGACGGTCTAGGTCTGCAATACGTAAAAGACTACATGCTTCTCCAAAATTAAAATCAAGGGTACTCAGAAATTATGACAGGCTAGACAAATTGTATGTCAGATTAATGATGGAAATTTTCTAACTCTGCTTCCTACAAGAATTTCTGTTTTCTATGTTGGATAACTGCAAGCATTTATGCAATTGAAAAAACAAACCCCACCCAGTGTGTCCTGTGTGACTTTCAAGTCTCACAAGGAGGATGCAAGTATTTGAGTTACACACATATTAAAAATCTGAATATGTTAAACATTAATGACAAGTTCAAAACTGATATTTTAAGAGTCAATTTTCTGAGCACAAATTAAAATTTAAAGTAGAAGGCGTTAATCAGTTTTTTTCATGGGATGTTCTGTGTACTCATTTGTACCATAAGCAGCAGTAATTGCTGTTGGGCCACACTGTCCCTTGTTATTCATGCTGGTGAAATTTATTTCAGCACACAGGCTCTCCACAAGGACACATACACAATGTAAGACTTTAGTTAGTGGTTTAGCAGAGTGAGAGAGAGCCTTTGCGAGCCCAGTCCAAGGCGATGATTTCATCCTGGATGGTAAGCGTATTTTTTACAGAAAGCATCTACCTTTTATGTCATGCACTAGTGACAGGGTGTCTACTAACTGTTTGGAAATAGAACTAGCATTGTCAGGCAAAATTTGGAAGCCATAATGAAAACTGGGTATATTGGCAGAAAGATAAAATTAATTCCAAAAATTACTAATATTGATACATGCATTGTCAATTCTTTAGCCTGAGGTGCCTAAATAATATCTCCTTATCAGATCTTAGAAAAATGTGTGCCAAAACAGACTTTTAAGAGAGTCAGTTAAAATCAGTGCTATGTTTTATGCATATAAAGACTTTAGTTCATTATATCAATATTCTATTTGCCAGAGAAAACTGAGGAGTATAAAATTTAAATTCAGAACTATATTCATTAGAGCAAGACCTTGACATACAGTAAGGATCAATCACAAATTTCAGATTCTATCACTCCCCTTTCAATATTGGTGTGTTTGACTCTTTTGCATTAGAATTCCATTGGAATTATCTGATAACTGTGATGCTGTTAAAGCAGCTATTACTGCTCTTACTGGCAAAAATATATATTTTTTGTAATTATTATAAAATCAAAAGTTATTGTAGTTTGGGTATTTTAACACCCATATTTCATACAGTTAGGTCTTTCCTATGTAAGACTGTAAATTTCTTTGAGACATACACATGCTTTTTGTGTTTCTGGAAGTTGTTCAGACACATCTGTAAACAAAAGAGCAATATTTTGTGTTTTACTTCAAGTATTGCAATGTAATAGCATGATGAATATTCTAATGATTTTGTGCCTTCTCTTATTTAAAAATAACCTCTTCCATACATATAGTAGAATGAACTCCACATATTTCACATATGTTCACTCAAAATACAAGAAGAAACACATCGGTCTGAAACTGAAACACAAAATAAAGAAAAGAACCTTTCAGGTCAAGTAAACCACTCAGAAATGTTTTTTCCTTCTCTTTTAATCACATCTTGTACTAAACTTCAGGAAGCTTGGTTCTTTTGCTGAAATTTTATTATTTGTTTCTCTGTTAGTGGGGGCTTTTTTCTTTACTTTGACCAAATGTTATTTATTAAATGTTAATTTAATAGTAGCTGGAAACTGTTGGGGTTTAGAATCCTTCCTTATGTTTCTCTTATCTTAGAGAATTTTTGCCCATATGATGCTAAGACACCATAACGACTGGATGCTTAGGAAAGACAAAAGAAAGGTTGTTTGGGTAAACATGTGAGTAGCTACTATCTTATTGGACATTCCCTCTTGGAGGGGGCAGAAATATCAGGAGAGCTGAGTTGGGAAAAGGGAAGTGGGGCAGTGGCTTGTCCTCTTTGCCTCTCAGTGTTCGGAGGAGAGGGAAACTGCAAGTTCCTCGGCAAGGACTCGTCACCCCTGTGGGGTTTCTGTCTCCTGCTGTTTGCTTCTACCGTGAGTAGAGCCCTGCTCGTAACAGCAGCCATTCCACTGGGACTTATTTACCACCCTACTCTTTGTTAGTAAACATGTTGATATTTCTCACTGCTACATTTGAAATTCTTTTTGAACAGCATGAGAATAAAAAAAATTTTTAACAGCTTATGCCTATTTTGCTTTCTTGAAAGTATATATATCAACAGCATCTAGTAGTGTTCCACTGCCATAATAGAATAATACTTTAACTTCTGTTTTTATGCATTGCATTTAATATGTATGCATTGCAGTTAATAAGCATTTCTCAATAAATGTTGCAGTGTCGATATTTCTGCAGTCCAGAATTATTAACAATTAATCTTACATAAATGAATAGGACATTTATTAACCTGAAATCAATTATGTGATAGAAGCAGCTAATTTTCACAGCTGAGTTTACAAAGTAGATGAAGACTCCATAAAATGTCTCCTTTCTCTCAAACCCATAGAAAAAACTATGATCCCTATAGTTGAACTTTAATTTAGATGCATATCCTGCTAAGTTCACACATTTACTGAATTGAATGAAATGCAGAGGCCTTTTACTCAGACCTTTGTTATAGCAGTGGTTTTCTCTACAGCTCAGCTGTTCTCTCTTTCTCTGTTTACCCTGTTTCAAAGCTGCTTAGTGAGATTGTAGGCTAGTTATAGGAGTTTATCCACTACTAAAAGTTTCATTTGTATTTCTCTGACATTCCATTTCCTGCTTCTTGGAACCATTTTTAATGCTATCTAAATTGCCAGCGCTTTCACTGTTTTCAGAAGGCCTTTCTTTAGTCTCTCTATAATTCAGCACAAGGTCACTACTAATCATTCCTAAATTTCCATATAGGTGGTTATTTTGTTGTACAATAGTTCTTTGCACAGTTGCCTAACCACTGGAGAATATAAGGGACAGTAAAGTAAAACCCTGCAATGTGACATCCAGACCTGCCTAAGCAGAAAACTACAGATATTCCTTGTCTCTGATTACAAAATGAAGCTAGAAAAATGAGCAAAGTATTAAAGTGACCTTTCTCTTCCCTTCTTACTTACTAATTAGATATGAGCAAAAGTTTATGTAAGTCATACTGAGAATGCTTGCAAAGCTCTAGTTATCAGAAATATAAAAAATTCTGAAACTAGATGTGGCAGTTAAAAATACTTTATGTAAAGGAAACCACCTGTCTTTTTCCAAATTGAAGTCATATATAACTAAGAGATATCAAGAAAAGTTGAGAAAATATTGCAAGTAAGGTTGCAGTGCCACGACATTTTTGTAGTATGTGATTGCTATATTATTTCCTCGTTACACTGCCTTATAAAATAAAGTCAGAGCAAAATCATTCATTTTTTTTTCTAATGCAAAGACATTAACAAACGTAAAGTAACAAATATTACCAACAAGGTCATTGTTTCCCAGTATTTATTCTTGTTGTAATAGAAACAGACATAAGAAGTCCTGCTAAGAAGAAAACTCACTCATTTGTCCTGCGTAACTCATGAGCACAATTCATCAGAAGTGCTACAAATGGAGAAAGATGCAAAATAGAAAAGAGAATTAGGAAACTCTTAGAAATTACCTGAATAATATACAGGTAAATAAAATACAGGGATGCATTTCCTGTCTAACTTTTCCGCCTTCAAGTATAAAGAAAGGCAATTCATTGCCATTGCTGTTAGATAAACAGCTTCAATAATATTGAAAAAAGGAACTATCAGAAACACTTGCATAATTTGTCTGATAATTGCAGTTAGAAAAGTTATTTCAAGTGCTGATTTATTTTTGAGTCTCATTTATTAGCTTGAAGATGTTAAACCAAGGAGAAATTGAAGCCTTTTTCATTTCTGCATAAAATGGTGGGTTGCCTCACAGCTCAAGTTGGTTTTTTAAAACACAGTAATTTTTCCACATCAAAGTAAAAGGCAGACAAAAAGGCATGAGTATGAGGCAGTACAATATTTCTGCAGAGATTTTTTCCAGGGAGTGAATTTGTATGATTCCTGACTTCTTAAAAGCAACCACTCATTCTATGTTACATCATGACAGAGAAAGTAATCAGACACATTTTCAGAGAGAAAAAGTAGAAGACATCCTACTGCTGACAATAGTTTGGGTTGGGGTTTTTTTAATATCATGTGACAATACTGCTGCCAGTAAACACCAGCTGATCCTGTTATGGTTGGCTTCATATATTGGTATTAACACATGAAATAGATGTTTTAGTACTGTAATGTCTTTTTTTTTAAGGATATGCAACAGATAGACTAAAACTTTGCTTGCGTTTGTCATCTTCATATTGAAAGGTCTGAAGCCTCAAGTCAAAGCAGGCCTTTCTGAAAAAAAAGAAATAAAAATTACCAGGGATTCCCACTGTCCATTTATTTCCTCTAGGATTTTTTCCCACTCAAACCAATTGTCTACTGGAAGGAGGTTAACACTGTGCCACTGTAAATAATCTGTTAAGCTATTAGTCTGATTTTTTGAATCATATGCCATTATCCTGCATTTGACTATGCCAAAATGTTATGAATGGATGTTATGGGGTTTAAATAAGTTTCTACCTCTGCTTAGGCCTATAGCAATAGACAGTAACTTACTGAGGTGGCCTGCACCCCAGAACCCACTTCCATTCGCAAGTTCTTTTAATAATGGCTGATTCGGTGTATTATAGAAAATATCATTTCTTCAATAGACACAAATTGAACAGACAAGAGACTTAAAACAGAATATTACTACACAGGGAAAAGGAAAAAAACTATTAATAGTTAAATATACAGTGCACGTTTCAGTTACTATTACTTCAATACAGCTAGCGGAAAAAATAGTATATTTAGGATTCAATGTATCTTACCATCCAATTGCTGAAGGATGTTCACATACATCAGATCCTACAACTCTCAGTCTCCGGAGAAGTAGGGCCACGGGGCTGCGCAAACCTTGGGGAGAAACTCTCTAAACACATTCATAGAATATGCAAGAGAAATTTCTGAGTTTGTGGCGGCTTTGTGATACTTTTATAGAACAAAAGACATGCCTTCTGTCACGTACATATTTTTTTATCTCTTCTTCCATCTGTCCTCCCAACTTCTGGTGTGGGGTCTGGTCAGACCTCTGGTGCAAGGATGTGACCCTTGGTGGGCTATTGCCTCAGAAGTTATCTCCCATATGTGCACCTCGGTGGGAAGAAGGAGAGGGTGGTCGTCCTGCCACACTTATTAGGGAGACTATCTGGATGACTCAGTAAGTTGCCATCTTTTCAAAAATGGTAACAATTGAGTCCAATGAGATGTGATTCCCATTCTTTAAACCTCTACAGAATAAGAGACATTAAAAAGTGGATTGTAGCATATGTAAAGCATACAATTTATGTAATTGTTTTCTATATAATCGAGTGCTGAGGTTAGGATAGAGATTCATAAAAATATCTAAAATGATCTGCATTTACAAATGAGTATCCTTAAGGTAAACAGACCTTAGAGTAAGATATTGGAACATGAATCCTTGCTCCCCTTGTGAAGTAGAGAAGTTAAGAAAAAAACATGCTCAAGCAGCTCAGAACTTTGGCATATATAACAAGAAGTAAGGACCATATTTTATTATAAAACCAGAGACTTGATTTGTAATTACTAGCATATTTAAAGGAGAAGAACATAAGACCCCCTTTTCACCTTATGTTGGAATGAGCTGGATAGAGAAAAGGAGCCATGAGCATTTTTACCCATGGTTCTAATTTATAGCTCAAATAAATGAAGCTTCTCCAAAGGCAATAATTAAGCCTAGTCAGCACATTATCCAGTCAGCAGCTCCAGACAGCAATTGAGCAGACAAAAATAGAATGCTCCAACAGGACATGATAAGTTCTTGCCTAGTTGACAGGCATACAAAAGACTTTATATACATAAAATATCTGCAAATCTATAGCAAGTTGCATTGGCTAAGCTCCAGACTTAGTAGGGAAGAAATTCAGGTTCACATTCTAGACATTGAAAACATAAAAGAACATTTTTGCTGTAACCTATATAAACATTGAACATTTTCTCTTTTCTAATAAAATTTTTCATATCTAAAAGTTTCAGAAGTGTGACTTATAAAAAAAAAAAATTAAAAAAAAAAAAGAAGCAGAAGCACAAGAGTTTTCTATACAAATTTATGTTGTTTACATGGAAAATTTGAGTAAAATTCTCAGGAATAGCTCTTTAATGTCTGAAATCCCAGGCATTTTCACTTATTTTCATGGGAGGTATGAAAATCTGTAATTTTTCACTGATTTTTTGCCAGAGGTTTTTGTTTTTAGGCTCAAAACTCATACACAACTTCGGGGTTAAGTCTGTGCTTTGAAATATCTGGCATTCTTAAGATTATTCTCTATGTGAATCATAGCTAATGTGCACAAACAAATAGTATTTTTAAAAAATATACATTGTATTTCAAAGTATTCATTGAAATTTCTGGTCTCACAGCTAGAATAGGAAACTATATGCTTAGAAAGCTCATCAATTAAAAATTACTGGAAGAGACACAGTCCACATTGCACAAAATACCTAGACAATGCAGTAATTCTGGTTCAGAAAAGTTCAAAAGTGCCCAAGAGTCTTATTGACCAGTTCCACATTTCTTGAGTTCAGTTCTTGAAATTATAACACTTAAAGGGAAATTACATTTTCATTTCAGTAAAAGGGTTATATCTTTAAACTAACCTGATGTCAACATTAATAAACTTGTTCTGGGGTAAAAAGCTGTATTTACCATTAAGTAAATATTAAGTCTGATTCAAGTCAGATACTTGCCTAATTGTTTAAAAAAATTGCAAGTTAAGCATGGACATGCATTTTTTCCTGAACATTTCTTCTAGTTCCACATTATTTGATTTTACTCTCCTGAAGTTCTGATTAATTGTTGTTTAAAAATCTAAATACTAGTGGTAGTTGAAAATAACCCTTGATTTTATGTCAAGGGAGTGTTTTCATAACACTCAATTTGTAATGAATTTTTGCAACCTTTCACGAACAGCCTAGGACAGTAGTGGAGTATTTCATTTGTACATATAAATGCATGCAAATCCCCCTTTCATTCTTTTAATAACAACTTACCCTCTAGCAGTCATGGGGAAACTCAGGAGGACTAGAAATTCTAGTCCTATGAAAACCTCCAAAGAGACTATCAAAACCTGCAAGTGGTCTTAAATAATGTAAGAGAAATATTCCCAGACATTTTCAAGGCTTAATAATTGTCTCTATAAAATTTTATGTGGTGTTAACTCACTATCCGTCAGTGCAGAGTGGTGTAGAACAAACCTTATTATATGAGCTATGCTCTGACTAAAGTCAAGAAACTGAATAAATATCAGACCTTTACATTTAAATAAAAATTTACAATATTCAAAAAATAAATCAGAGGGGAGAAGTTTTAGTGCGGGGTAGTTCTGTAAGAAATTCAGACTTTTTTTAAATCACAGTCTCTGACCTGGAAAATCATCAAACCCACAGTCCGTTAAAAGTTGAGAGAATACACACCTCTCATCACCTTCCTCCTGTTCTTTAACTCAAAATCAGTTGTTAGCCGTTGATGAAGGGAGAACACTGATCTAGAGGATCCTCCTACTGCCATGACTTTCTTTAATCTGATGTCTTACTTGAGAAGAAAGGTTGCAACATATGATTTGAAGTTAAAAGTTTTAAATGTATTTTAGCTTGGGGGGAATTGTGAGTAGAGGTCTCTGTCTTTTCTGTTCTTTGTTTTAGTCAGCTTGCCTTTACTATCATCTTACTAGAATGTAAGTATGGAAGTTTCTACAATACTAAAAAGTGTTTTAGAGAAAGCTTACTGAATTTGTAGTAAAAGTCACTAGCTGAGTCTGAGTCATAATCATATAAACCCACAGTACTGGTAAAAGTAGCTATGAATGTTGTGCCCATATCAGATTTTGCTGTATTGACTGATGACACACACAGTCATAATGCTGATTTTGATAAAGAAATATTTACCTTGAGTGATTGCACAGAAAATCTGCATTGTATTGAAAAAAACTGGCTTACCAAGTCAGGGTAGACCTACAGATGTTAATAACCTTCCTGAGATATTCTGATCTTCTGATCTTAGGACGAGCTTAACTTCAACAAGGGATGAAGGCATTGTTTCAGAATTTTTAGTTAAAAAATTTTGATAATATCTTGATTCTTGGGCAAAGATGGGTATCTGTTGGGCATTTTGTGAGTTGGGGTTTTTTTTAGTTCCTTGTAATATATGGGATCAGAGAGTTACCTCTTAGCCATATACAGTAGTTCCCACCTTGCAGGATTACTTACAGTAGTTGATTAGATGTCAGACAGCAGACAGTTTTTTTGCAAGAGATTCTTCAGTGATTCTTTTCATAGTTCTATCAATTCTTATTCTAAAAATTATTAGATATGTTGCAAGCTGTCTAGCCTGACTTTTTTTTATTGTTTTCTGACGTTGCCGTGGGGAACAGGATCACTATGAACAATTTATTGGATAGAACCAATCAAAATATTCTTCTAACTTTACATATTAATACATAAAAATACAGTGCATCGTTCCCTTGGGGAGAAGATTGACATTTGGGGAAGAAAAATAGTATGCACTGGGCCAGCTGTAGTTTAGATACTCATCTCATTGAAATGCTGAGCTTAGAATAAACCACATGCAAAAATATGCAAAAAGAACATGCTTGCCACTATTCACTCAATGATAAAACTGTGTATATTAAATCATGTCACCACCACCAGAATTATCTCAATCTATTATGAAGAAGAACACATTTTTCAACAAAATTTTCAGTTTCAGTTCTAATGCTTGAAGGGAAAAAGAATTCCATACATGCTAATAATTATGGGCACTATAAAAACATTCTAAAAGACCTAATGAAAGCTGATTTAAATAAAGATATTACACCCAATCTACAAAACTTTCTTTCAAATTGACACCACTATTTTGGGTGCAGCCACAACATTATTGCTGCTTTAAGTAGTGAAGCCACAGATTTGACTCCTGTAAAATATACACAGTGAAAAAATGCTGTTCAAACTAGTTAATTTTACTGACTAATGAAGAGTGGGTTGCAGGTCACTAGGTTGAATTTGCTTGGCCTTTTCAACAGCCCATTTCCCTGATCATTTTAGTTAACTCCTGCTCTCTGCTTTTTGATTTCTTTGCCTTCAGGAGTCTGGTGAGGTGGAAAAGTAAGATGCAGCCCTGCCCTTTCTGTCTATTTTATGGAATGAATTTTAAAAGTGTGTGCTTGTGGCAACTGGACTACAGAATAATTCCTCCTTTTCTCATTTCATAGAGTCATAGAATGATAGAATACTTTGGGTTGAAAAGAACCTCAAAGATCATGTTCTTCCAGACCCCCTGCCATGGGCGGGGATGTCACCCACTAGACCAGCTTGCTCAAACCCCATCCAACCTGACCTTGAACACTTCCTGGAATGGGATATCCACAGCTTCTCTGGGCAACCTGTTGCAGTGCTTCACCACTCTCAAAGTAAAGAATTTCTCACTAATATCTAATTAAATCTACCCTCTTTCAGCTTAAAGCCTTTTCTTCTTGCCCTGTCACTCACTACATGTCCTTGCAAACAGTCTCTCCCCCTCCTTCTTGTAGGCCTCCTTTAGGTACTGGAAGGCTGTTTTAAGGTCTCCCCAAAGCTTTCTCCTCTCCAGGATGAACAATCCAAACTCTCCTGGCCTTTCCTCATAGTTGAGGTATTTCAGCCCTCTGATCATCTTTATAGCCTCCTTGGACTCATTTCAAAAGATTTACATCTTTCTTGTGTTGGGGGACCCTGGAACAGGATGTAGTATTCCAGATGGGCTCTCACAAGAGCAGAGTAGAGGTTAAGAATCACCTCCTTCAACTTGCTGATGATGCAGCTCAGGATATGGTTGACTTTCTGTGCTTTGGGCACACATTGTCAAGACGTTGAACTTCTCATCACTTCAACACTCCCAAGTTCTTCTCCCCAGAGCTGCTCTATAGAATCTTTTTTCATTACACTTGATATCCTTGGACAGATGTAATTCAGCCTTTAATGTCTAACAGCCAAAGGTCATGCCCACATAATGCCCCTGTCCAGGATTTCCTAATGTACTAATCACATTCACAGGGAACTGCATAGAATAAAAAAGAAATATTTCCCACTCTTGTACAAACACAGTAGAAGCTTTCAATATCTCATGGATTCTAGGACCATAGCCTTTTCATACAGTTTTAAGATATGTAAAGGAAAAAGACTGATAGAGGTGAGAATCAGCTGAGAATCAGAAAAGGAGGCCTATATAAGAAAGAAATTATGCTGAAAAGAATATAAATTTATGTTAATGGTTAAAATATTTTTTTGAGAGCAATGCATAAGCCAGAACAGAAAATAAGGGTTTTCCTAACTTTCATGTTTACTCAGAAGATTCAAAGCATTTTCATTGGCACTTCAAAAGATTTGTTTTTCTGGTTAAGTTCTGGGTTTGTATTCTGGTCTTTGGTTGGTATAGGTGTCCTGGGTTAAAATATGGGATGTAACCAAAGTATGTATTCTACTACCATCTACATTACCTTCTGATGAACTGTTAAGATGGGTGGAACAGTGTTTTGTTATCTTTATCATGACTCAACGGTGATAACTCCCTCTGGGGAAGCAACTGTGTCTTGGGGTGATTTTATGATGATACTCTATTCCCTGATTGTCTACTCTATGACCAGAAATGGTTGCTGTAGCTTTAAGGTGGGTCTGACGGAGGACAGATCCTTGGGTCTCTCGCGCTGGCTTTTTCAAAGCCTCACTCTCAGGCCTCCCAGGTGCCCTGAGGACTGCATTATTTGTTGCTTAGCTAGCTTGGTTTTTTGTTAGCTTAGACAAGAAAGTTTGGGGTTTTTTTCCTTTCCCTGGCCTTGGAGACTTCAACAGCAATCCTTCGGTGGTTTTTTTTCCTGTTTGGTTGGGTTTGGTTTGGTTTTGGTCCGAGATCACGGAGAACAATCGATGTGAGACAAATCGGCCAGGGACAAGTGGGGAGCCAAAGGGCTGCTCCATCCCAGCCCCAGACCTCGGAAAGGCCGAACCAACAAGAAAAAGGACATGAAAATCCACCAGCTTCATCTGCT